>VYZU01045296.1:0-47056 GCA_013401355.1 Ceyx cyanopectus | reverse complement strand
TTTTTTTTTTTTTTTTTTTTTTTTTTCTGAAGCAAAAAACAAGGCTACATGTTTCTTCTTATGACTTTTTTTGTTGTGAAGTCTGGAACTTCCAGAACTCCCATTTGTTTCAAGCCTAGAGAGTGGGACAGAGCTGCAAGACACTGTCAGCTGTCTTGTATTGCTGCATATGAGGACAACATCTTGAAATTGTATTTTAGGACATATGTGGAATTTTGTGTCTGGAAAGCTGCCTGTGGGAAAAGGATCTGGGGGGTGTTGGTCGACAGCTGACTGAATGCGAGCTAGCATGTGCCCAGGTGGCCAAGAAGGTGGCCTCACCAGTGGCACCCTGGCTTGTATCTGCAATAGTGTCACCAGCAGGACTGGAGAACTGGACATCCCCCTGTACTCAGCACTGGTGAGGCCACCCCTTGAATACTGGGCTCAGTTTTGGGCTCATTACTGCAAGAAAGACATTGAGGTGCTGGAGTATGTCCAAAGAAGGGTGATGAAGCTGGTGAAGGTTCTAGAAAACAGGTCTTATGAGGGGAAGCTGAGGGAGCTGGGGTTATTTAGTCTGAAGAAGAGGACGCCGAGGGGAGACCTTCTTGCTCTTGACAACTACCTGAAAGGAGGTGTAGGGTGGTCTCTTCCTAAGTAACAACTGATAGGACATGACCTCAGGTTGTGCCAGGGAAAGTTCAGTTTAGATATTAGGAAAAAAATACTTACTGTAAGGTTTGATGAGCATTGGAACACACTGCCCAGGGAGGTGATTGAGTCACCATCACTGGAGATATTCGAAAGATGTGTAGATGTGGTGCTTAGGGGCATGGTTTAGTGATGGACTTGGCAGTGTTAGGTTTACAGTTGGACTTGATGATCTTAAAGGTCTTTTCCAACTGAAATTATTCTAAGATTCTATGAATTGTTAGACCTCCTCTTTAGGCTTTGAGGAGGAAGATGAGAAATAGGTGATCACACACAACTTTTTGCTCTGGGCCAAGTTGGTACCCTGTGAAAAGAACTTGGGAGAAACTTGTCACTGGAGGAGATTAAGGAGTTTGTCATAATTTAAATGACAGTTTCATAATGCACAATTGTGGGTATTAGGGGATAACTAAGAGAATTTTTTATTTCTGATGGTCTTTTTTCTGTTAGATACTCTTATTAGTTTTGGAGTATGTGGACTGTTTGGTAAATATTATACTGGAGAAAAAAGCTAAAAAGTCATGGCTAATCTTCAAGCTTAAATACCAGCGAGGTGTATTAGACTACTTTTGTGTAAGGCAAATAGAGAGTATTGTTGACATGAACTGCTGTGCAAAGTCTGCAATCTCTTTGGCCACATCCACCAGACTTTCAAAAATCACTACATGACCCTGCTCACCATAAGGGCTGTTTTCCTGCTGAGCATTATTTCATTGCATCCAACTGCTTTGCTAAACAAGGTGACAGTTTGATTTTTTTTTTTTACATTGTTTTCCCAGAAGGAGAAGCCATATGTATTTTGACTTTCTTCAGCAATCAAAGTTGCTTTTGCTCAACTTTTCCTGAAAATTTCCAGCACTGGAATAGATTCTGGTTAGTTTGCAAGGTGGAAGGTTCTGGAAGATGCAGTTTTTTTTACATGAAAACATGTAGTCTGAGATATTTATGTTTGTTGTGAAGGAGCTATCTGGTCCCAGGCAACCCAGTAGGGCTTTACACGTCACTTTCAAGTTACCAGTGCCAGTGCCTCTAGGCAGCCCAAGGTATTAGGATGGTACACAGAGATACTCTTGAACTTTCACCCCAAAGTAATGTAGCCCAGTCTTTTCTGACTTATTCAGAGGTGGCACTGGCTGGCTCTTCATAGAATTCCAGAGAAAAGACTCTAATTTTATTTTGTTCTGCTTTCAGGTTTCCCACCAGCAAGAGTCAGCCAGTAGTGGTCTGGAGCAGTTGCGCCAGGAGTCTTCTCGCCAAGGGCATGCTCTGGCCAGGGTGTCCAAAGAGAAGGAATTCCTGGTGCATGAGAAGGCTGCCCTAGAGGTGCGACTGGCAGCCATGGAGAGGGACAGACAAGGCCTTTTAGAGGAGCTGGCAGAGGCAAGGTAAAGACAGGGAGGAGACTCAAAGCAGGACATGATTTAATGTCTGTAATTGTGAATTTGGTAATCATTACATGAGGATTAATGACACTCTGTGTGCTTTTCAGCTGTTTCCACCTTCCATGGACAGAAAATGGAGGAATCCCAAGGAAAAAAACAAACAAACAAAACAGTAGAGCATGATTTGAATGTTATTTTTCTGACATCTAAAGCTAACAAAGCTCTCCTGAGCCTTGAGCTCATGTTTATGCCCCTTTGCAAGTTCCAGTATGAAGTCCAAAGTAAGCCAACTTGGCTCTGCGTTGAATAACAGTTTAACCATGCAGACAGACATTTACTGAAACCTGAAGCTTCTCTCTGTTTTTGGTTTCTTGTTCTGTGCATTTGAACATAGATCTTTCCTTATCAAGTACTTTGACATAGGATCTTCAGAATTCAAGACTATTCCATAAGGACTTTGTGAGTAGGAAACTGCCATTTAGGGTGGAAACTAGAGGCTCATGCTGAAAATCTTGAGGGCCTTCTGCTTCTAAGTTAACTCATCTGTAGTGCAGCAGCTAGAATTGGTTATACCAGCAGCAGGGAAAACTCTTTTGAATTCTCCACAGTCACTGAAGATGACTGCCTGTCTTTGATGTCTGGGTTCTGTGCTTCTTACCACATGAGGTTTAGAGACAGACATCACGGAGAAGTTATTACAGGGATGGAACAAGTTTCGGTGCTTCTGCTGTATCAATTTTCTAAGATTAAATGTGACAAGTTCTGTTTTTTGTTGTATTTATTTTTTTTAAGTATTAAGATATTTGTCCTTCCCTTAGATATTTTCTTTTAGAAGATGCTTGAACTTGCAGAGCTGTACAAGTGATATTTTAGAGATTGGCTTGCTTCTTGGCTTTCACATTTTACCAGTCCAAAGTGTGTTGTTAGCAAGGCTGATAAACAAGCTGGAGCATAGGAGGTTTTGGGTAAACATAAGGAAAAACTTTTTCATGGTGAGGGTGATGGAGCCTGGAGCAGGCTGCCCAGGGAAGTTGTGGAGTCTCCTGCTCTGAAGACATTCAAATTCTGCCTGGATCTCTTCCTGTGTGGCCTGCCCTGGGTGACCCTGCTCTGGGAGGGGGGTTGGAGTCGATAATCTTTCGAGGTCCCTTCCAACCTGTACCATGCTGTGGTTCTGTAATAAACACCATTTGAACTCTGTGTTTCTTGACAGCTGCTGCTTCTGAGTTCCAGCTTATCTTTGATCCAGCTGAATTATGTTTGGTCAATTTTTGGACTGTTATGAAAAAATTAAAGGTTTGGATCCTTTTTTTTTTTTTTTTTAAACAGGAACAAATAATATTCTAAAATAAGAGATAAATTAGTTACAAGGAACTTTTGGCAATACATAATGAAAAATCAGCAACTATTCTTGCTGGATATTGCAGAATCATAGAATGGCTTGAGTTGGAAGGGACCTTAAAGATCATCCAGTTCCAACCACCTTACAATGGGCATACACCTCCCACTAGACCATGTTGCTTGGAAGGGCCATGAGCAGAGGCTGGGCTTTTGTATGCTGGTGCAGACCTTGAGATCACATTGAGACAGGCTTTCTGTTGTACACTAGGTCATAAGAAAAGCCAGAGTATTCCCTCACAGGGACCTGCCTTGCTGTTTTCAATGGCAGAAATGTGCCATGCCACCCATTTTCTGTACTTGGCAGTGGGCATCTTGAACCACTTCTTACTGGAATAACTCCCTGGTTATTCCAGTGGGTGTCAGAAGTAAAAAACTAATTTCTGTCTGTATTTGCAATTTTTAGGTCAGTGAAGGAGACCCTGGAATCCAGCTTGTTTGAGGCTCAACAGCACGTATCTCAGCTGGAGATTGCCAGGAGTCAGCTTGAAATCCAACTTCACACAGTCATCCAGGCCAAGGAGGTTATACAAGGTGAGGGCCTCATGCTCTTTATTCCTGGTGATTCCCCTGCCTAGGAAAGGTGGTATAAGAATAGCTGTCAGTCCACAGAGCTTCTAAGGAGTGAAGGAGATGGAAACATATCCCTCCTTACACTGAAATTCAAATGGTTTAAGGTCAGTAAAGTCAGGACCATTGTTTGCGTAGACTCTGAATCTTGCCATTTGTCATGTTGGCAGGAGAAGTGAAGTGCCTTCAACGTGAGCTGGAAGCCGAGAGATCTCTGTTAAAGCAGGAGCGGGAAAACATGGCACAAGAGCTATTGCAGACAGAACAACAGTATGACAATGCCCTCAGACTTCGGCAGACTGAGCATGAAATGGAAAGAAACAAGCTCCTGCAAGACATGGTAGGTAACAATGAATTCAAGTGTCTGAACTGTTCAAGCATGTTGTGTGGGCTGGTTTAGAAGAATAACAGCCTGAGTGTGCGTGAAATGGCAGCAGACACTTGTGCTAGGCCAGGCAGCAGAGCCAGTGGCTGGTACTTGAGGGCATGTGAAGACCCACAGGACTGTGATGGGACAGTAAAGGCAGCTGCAGATTCAGTGTGGGCATGAGTTCAACAGAAAGTTGGATGGCCCCACCCAAAGCATGGCAGTAGAAGGATAGAATCTTACCAGACTCCTGTACCCCATGAAAGTAGGCTCTTGATGTACCTGCCAGCTGCATTTACAGGAACTTTGTTCCTTTCTTTCTGTCCTTCAGTGGTTGACAGAGATGCTATCTTTGGGCTTAAAGCTTATGGAACAGGCCCCTTGTTTTAATTACTTGAGTTTGTGGCCTGTCTTGTAACTAGGACATCAGGGTACTGCAGTCCATCTGCATCTTTTAATTGATGGAAAAGGAGGTGAGCTTGGAAAATAGAGCTGCTGATAACACAAAGAAATCCTGAGAAGAGTGGTGCTGGGAAACAGCCAGCAAGGAGGGCAAGGTAACATCTCCTTTTCTTCCACCTGCTGACTCTCCTTTTAAGGTCCTTGATAGGGCTTGTGGAGGGCACGAAGCCACTGCTGTGCACTGTGCAGATCAGGATTTGTGGAAGGGTTGAAGCTTCATTTCTTTTTTGAGAAGTTTTTCTGGGACTTTGTCCTGAAGTCTTTTTCTCCCCTCATCAGGCAAATGAGTGGGAAGGGCACCATTCAGAGCTGCAGAAGATGCTGGAGCAGTGGGAAAAAGAGAAGGCAGAGACAGAAGGGGAACACGAAAAGAAGCTGTTTGATATGAAGCAGAAAGTTGCTACCATGGAAGCTCAACAACAGGAGGAACAAACTAGAGCAGAAAATGCAAAGCAAGAGGTAAAGACTGTAAAGAGATTTTATCTGGCTTTTTGCAAGGCTAGAGATGTGGGAGATGACTGGGTATTGGGCACTGTGGAGCCCTACCTATTTTCTACATTGAATTTGGTGAGGTGAAGGGTGAGTGGGGCTATCTTTCAGACTAGGAGTGACACCTCTTGTAGGAAGTCAGGCAGAAATGTCACTTTTGTTTTAGATTTTTGTGCTGCTATTGTATTCTGGATTTTTTTAAGACTTAACATCAGAGCATCTCAGCTCTCTCAACAGTCCTCTTTTAATGTTTACTGATACATGTTTATGGCATTTAACTCCATTAAAGGCCAAACTGAGTTTGTAGGACTGAATCTCCATGAGGATAGGGTTTTTGTAAGGGCGTCAGGGAGGGGTGCAGAAGGATTGCTGACAGAAGAAAGTCTTTAAAGACTGCTCCGAAATATTTCTGAGCAGTAAAACAGGTGTCTTCTGAGCTGTGTTTTAAGTCATTTCCTGATAAGTTGTTTTGTGCCCATATCTCCTATGCCAAAGCAACCCTGTCATATACTGAAAGTCCTCCTTGTGTCCAACCCAAAGTCCTCTTTAGGTAGACTGCCCAGCGACAGCAGTACCCCCAACTGTGTCTGTGGGTACTGAAATGACAGAACAGTGCTCAGAGATGACTGTGTGACCCTCTAATGTCAGTACTTTGCCAGAGTCTACTGAATACCTTACTAATTTTCACTAAACCCCATTTAGAATACATAAGTTTTCTGAAGGACCTGCTGGCTTCAGCCCTCTGGCATCAGCCTTGCATGTTCTCTACTGCTAACTAGGTGCAAAAGTCATTCACTACTGAACAACAAACAGCAGAAGACCTGAGGATACCCTCTCTGGGAAGGTGAGGGAGGCGGTTGAGAAATGCCACACATTTTCAGATGGCTAAGAGTTTATTGAAGATTTAATCATTGTGAATGCAGGAGGGATGAACTATGTCTAGACTGCCAATCACATTTTGGAAGTTGTGTCTCCAAAGTGGGGAGATAATGAGCTAGGAGACCAGGCACACAGTACTTTGACAATACTGGAGCCCATCAGTCTTCGAATCTTCCCACACAAATTTTGTATGGGAAGTTTAACCCTGTCTTCTGTTTATTTCTGTGCAGGTCCTGCTAGAAAAGGAGAGTGAGAAGATTGCTTTGTTAGAGACACTGCTCCAAACTCAGGGAGAGCTAAGAGAAGCCTCCCAGCAGCTAGAGCAGCTCAGGCAGGAGGTGGAAAAGCAGCGAGAGAATGGGCAGGTAAGTCTGACTAGTAGGTTAGGTTGAAAGAACAGGCAGTTGGATGTAAGCTGAGAGAGTCAGGTAACAGAGTGAAGGGCAGTAACAAGGAAGTAAATCCTAAGTCCTGGGACTGAAGAGGTGAGCACTACTGCAGGCACTGAGAGCACAGAGCCTGGTAAGCTCCAGAGATCAGCAACAGGAAGGAAGGGTTACAGCAGAAGCAGAGCTGGGTAGAAAAGCAGAAAGAAGTGGCTGAATGAATGTGATCTTAAGATAGAAAGAGAAAAAAGCTGAACCTGATGTCAGGTCCCAGTCGCTTGCTTTCCATTTGTATTTACAGAATTTAAAAGAAAAGCTGCAAGCAGAGCTGCAGGAAACTCAGAGTAAGATTAAGACAGTGGAGACGAGGCACAAGGAAGAAATCAAAACTGCCAAAGAGGAAATTAATATCCTTCTTCAGCAGAGGGATGCTCTACAAGAACAGGTGAGTGAAACAGCAACAGCTGCTCCAGTCATCAAACAGGTGACCTCTACACTTAGAATCACAGAATGCCCCAGGTTGGAAGGAACGTCCAAAGGTCACCTAGTCCAACCTCCCTGCAGTGAGCAGGGACATCCTCAACTCGAGCAGGTTGCTCAGAGCCTCATCAAGCCTGACCTTGAATGTCTCCTGGGATGGGGCCTCCACCATCCCCCTGGGCAACCTGTTCCGGTGTTCCACCACCCCCAGAGTAAAGAACTTCTTCCTCATGTCCAATCTAAATCTACCCTGCTCCAATTTAAAACCACTGTCCCCATCCTATTGCTACTTCTTACCTTTCCATTGCAGAGAAACAGGCTGATGGGGTAATCCCTCTGCCATCATACTGTGATCTTCATCTCAGCTGCTTTGAAGGAGACTTGCCAACCAGCTGAATCTCAGCTGCACACATGGGCTAGTCCTTTTGCCTGTTTGCAAGTAATAATCAGAATGGACTTCTGCTGATTTTGTGAGGTGATTTTTCAGATGAGCATGGTGACCTACTTTAGATTTTTAAACAAGTTGTCTGTATCCATTGTGAATCTGGTTCTCCTGTGATAGGGGGAAATTTAAAGTTGTTCTTCCCCTTTCCTCACGGTATATGATATGATGGACAGTGACAAGCTGTAGTCTTTGACAGCTCTGTTATCTTTCACTTGAGGTGGAAGAGTTGACCTCTCATCTAGCAGCTTCTGAAGAATCCCAGCAAGAGATTGTCCACAAAGCTCATAAAGATGTGAATGAGGCACAGGAGCTCTTAAGGCAGAAAGTGCTGGAGATTGTGCAGCTCCAGAAGACCTTGGAGGAGAAGAGGAATCAATGGGAGGAGGTAGAACATCAGAACAAGGAGCTGAAAATATGTTTGCAGTCCTTGGAAGGGGAAAGGAGCCAATGGGAAGAAGTGAAGCGTTGCAACACAGAATTTCAGGCTTTGTTGAAGGTCCTGGAGAGTGAAAAAGCCAGGTAAATGAAAGCCTGTCAAACTCTCCATTCTGTTTCATGGATTCTCTTTCAAATCTTTGTATATACAAGTGGCTCTGGTAGCGTTTCCCAAAAACCAGTTTTGAACTATCCATACAGATATGTTTCATTGTCCTGTTGTTATGTTTCACTTTCTTTTAATACTTCAGTTACAGTTTTGCTGAAGACAGTGGCTTTTGTAGTAGTCCTTCAAAGGAAAATATTTTCTTGGGTCAGTATGTTAATACTGTTAAATGAAACTTTCAGGGGTTTTAAACCTGAAACTCACCAAATGAGCCAGAACGAGCTGCAGTATAATGAGCTAGATAGATCCAGCAGCTCTGCCTTGGCTGGATCCAGTAAACTGGATCAAGTTTACTGGATTAAACTTGAAACATTTGGGACTTCTATCAGTCTTCTATCCTGGTACCTTTGGTTGGCAGAAGCCATCTTAAAGCCATGATTTTGAACTAAGCAAGATTCCCCTTTAAAGCACCCAAAGATTGATGTGCTAGATCTTTTCTCATTCCTCAAAAAATCCAAACAGGCATCTGGAGGGGCTTGAGCAGAGTCCCTGCCAGCCTCAGAAGTTCCAGATGTTACTGCCTGTCCAAGGAATGCAAGAAAGAAGAGGTAGGTAGGCTACTTCACCTGGTAGTCCTGCCAGTCTTCAACACATACCTTTGCTGAAGAAGGGAAATAAAAGGTTCTGGCTTCCCCTGTGAAGGGTCTGCATATTATATATAGATCTGAGTATTTCCCTCAATCCTCCCTACCACTTCTGGTATCAGCCTTTATTTCTCTAGCTGGAAGTAATGTGGGTGCTGACAAGTCTTAGGAAACTCCCAGTCGTGGTTTAACTCCAGGCAGCAACTAAGCATCGTGCAGCCAATTGCTCACTCCTTCCCCTATAGTGGAGTGAGGTGGAGAATCAGAAAATGTAGTACAACTTGTGGTTTGAGATAAAGCCAGTTCAATAACTAAAACAAAATATAATAATAGTAATGAAAATAAATCTAATAAAAAGAGACAAAAAAACCCCAAGGAAAGATAACTGATGTGCAATGCAGCTGCTCATCACCAGCTGATCAATGCCCAGACAGTCCCAAGCAGTGGTCTGCCCCTCCCAGCCACCTACCCCCAGTTTATATACTGGGCATGATGTCCTATGGTATGGAATAGCCCTTTGGCCAGATTTAGTCAGCAGTTCTGGCTGTGTCCCCTCACAACTTCTTCGGTCCCTCCAGCCTTCTTCCTGGCAGGGCATGAGAAGCTGAAAAATCATTGGTATAGCTGTAGCTAAGTACTGTTTATACTAAAACATCAGTGTGTTATCATTATTGTTTTCATGCTAAATCCAAAACACAGCACTGTAGCAGCTACTAGGAAGAAAATTAACTTTATCCCAGCCAAAAGCAGGACATATTTTAAATATAACCTTGCTGTCAGTTGCTGCTTGTCATACCAGGACATACTAGCTGGCGTCTGATGTCATCATTTCAAGACATTGTTGTGTTTATATTGACATTCCCATATCTAAAAGATTGGGTATTTAGCCAGTAATTCACCTTTCTTCTGTGGAAAAAACCAGCATAGTGGGCACATGCTTGGGTATGACTGCCAGCCTGGCTTAGGACTCTTGTTTAGACAAACCTCAGCAGATGAAGCAGTTTTGCCTGTGGTGGTGGAAGTCTTAACAGTTTAATAAATGTTACATCATGTAGTAATGAGTTGCATGGTCTCTCAGGCTGACTCTGTCTCTGGAAGAGAAGGAACTGAGCCTCAGAACTCTGGAAGAAAAAAACCTTGAGCATCACAATGAGGTGACTCAGCTTCTTTCTGATATTCATCAAGCCAAGCTGTTCCATTCAGACCACAGAAGAGAAATACAAGAGCTCAACAACCAGGTGACCTATGCTGTAGCATCTTTTTCTATGCTATGTTCTGCCTGTATTTTCCCCCATTCTCGTACAGTTCATGTCATTAAAGTTCTGAGAAGAAAAGGAAGACTCCATTGGAGCTTCTCAGTCTCTCTGTTAGAAACATCCCCAGATGGTTTTTCTACCTCTGCTGGGCACTGAGCAGTCTGGTGGAACAGAAGGTGTTACTGCAGCCTGTGGAAGGCACTTCCATCTCAGCCAGTTCAACTAAAATTTTTGAGATGTGCCATAAAGGATGCTGTCTACTTCCTTCTATTCCCAAGCATCTCTGGCAGCCCCACTCCCCTGGAGGGATACTTGAGCTGCCATCTCACCCTGCCAGCCACCCACTCTCACCCTCTCTCTCACATATACACACAAACACACATAGAGCTTCATTTTTGAGACTGGAAAACACGAAAGCCTGACAGTTGAACCATTCCTTTTGGGATGGAGAAATTTCCTTTTGGTCCCTCCATATATCTGTTTCTAGCTTATTTTACTCAATTTGAATACTTGGCTCTGTCTGTTTCTAGTGTGTTTTTTGCTTGCATTTCTCTTTCATTCCTTCCTCTACTCCTGGTCTGCTGCCTCAGTAGCACACAGTCCTGAGGATCTGTGCATCTGTTACAGATAGAGTCACTGCAGGAATTAGTGCTGGAGAAGGAGGCTGGCCTAGCAACTCGAGAAAAGCAACTGATACAGGAGCTGGAGGAGTCCCGAGCAGGAGAACGGTGCTTGAGGGACTCTTTGCGTGTGCTGGAGGCTGAGATGTCTGAACTGCATTTGAGGCTTTGCAGCACAGAGAACAGAGCAAAGGCATTGGCCACAGAGTGTCAGCAGGCTAACAGTGCCCGCCTTGAAGCCCAGTCCCAGTTGGACAAACTGCACTTGGTTCTTCACTGGACGATCTGTGATAGTGGAGACTTAGTCACTTGGAGTTCAGGTGAGTGTAGGAGGCTGGGTTAACAAGTCTAGGAGAGCACATGAAGGGAGGGGTGGTTTTTTGTAACTTTGATATTATAGACTTGTCCTTTCACTTCAGGATGACTCAAACCTTGGGAAGTCTTGAAAGCCTGACATCCCTGCACAGAGACAATATTTGTATTGGAGAAACGACCAGCAGCAACACGAAATGGGGTCATGTCAAGTCACAGGGCACGTGCATTCTTCCTAGGGGTGGCACTGACATTTGTGGTCATCAAAATGTTAGCCTGTGACACACCTTGCCATAACACGACCTCTAGAACAATGTCAAAGGCACTGCCACCTCCTGTGTACAAAGAGGCCTTGTGTCTTGGAGACCCTTCAATTAAAGCTTGAAACAGAATGGCTTCTCTCTTCAGAACAGGGTCCTGTCTGCGATGTTACAGTTTCTCAGGCCAGAGACCTCCCTGCAGAGCTCACAGTGGACAGAGTCGCAGCAGCCCTACAAGACCTGTGTCAGCACCTGAAACAGACTCAGCAAGATCTGGTAACGTGTCTGGTGCACCAAGAAATCCTGTCCATCTGCTGGACTCAACTGATAAGCAGCTAAGGCCAGATGGGCTTACTGCCATGGGGAGGAAGGAGAATCATCTACTATTACTGTCCAGCTGCCCCCTCACCTTGGCTATTTATGCCTTGGTGTTTGTACCTCTTTGTCTCATGCCAGCAGTGGCTCTGTGAGGTGATACTTTTGTTCTTATCTCTTCCAGAATGATGCGAGGAAGAAGATACAGGACTTGGAGCTGGAGCTGAGCAAGAGGCAAGCTGAGAGGGACCTCTACAGTGCCCACAATCAAGAGCTGCAGAAACAGTTGGCTCAAAGCGAGGAAGGTACAGCTTCTCCTTTCCAATCATTGACCCCATCCCACCTCATCAGCAGGGATCTTCTCTGCTTCCACACAGAGGAAAAGGTACAGTGCCCAGAGATGGGAACAGGAGAAAACCAAGCAGCACAAGATCTGTGTGTAGAACTATCAGTGAAAACGTTTTATAAAGAAAATGTAACTGGCCATTCCAGAGCCTCCAGGGCTATTTGCCTCTCTATATCATAGCTGGACAGGCATCCCTACTCCTTTCACTGTCATTTTTCTATTTCCCACATCAGAATTGCTTTTTCATTTCACTATCTTGTTTTTTTTGTCTCAGACTACAAGAACAGGGAAGTGTGGCCACTGCCCATTGCCTCCCCCACAGGCTGTTTCCTGCTTATGTAGTGCCTTTACCTGTCCAGTATTTCTACATGTCCCTTACGTTTTCCTGTAGGACATTAGATCTGACTCTCACTTAACTGTCTCTGTCCTTGTTTCATCGATGTCAGTTTTGTTTCTAACACAGTGGGTGATGAGCTGCCATGCCTATAGGCCTGGCCTTTCAACAAGCAGAATAGCAAACACATTTTCATATTCATCTGAACTTAACATTTTCATTCCTCTTTTTTCCTCTGCCTGGAAGTTCCCTTTATTTATATCTTATTTATAATAAGTTCTTGTGGGCTTAGGGTTTGGAAAACACAAGCAGATAGGAAAATGTTTTCTCTGTAGAGTGCAAATAATTTTTCTTTTCCTTTTGTTTTTCCCCTTCTACTTCACCTTTACTGCTGCAGAGACACGGGTGGCAGAACACAAGAAGAACTCTCTGCAAGCTGCCTTGCAGGAAGAGGCTGCTGCTCTAAAGGAGGAGGTTACAACTCTACATCAAGAAATGGGATCTTTGGAAAGGAAACTCAAAAGCACTGAGAGTCAAAGAAGGGATGACCTGGTGAGGCTGGCAGATGCCATATAGGGAAATTTCTTATGTATTTTTTATCCTTCTATTAATACTTGTGAGGAGTGACTTTTTTCCAGTGGAGAGCTGAATTTGAGTGGTGGCGTACAGGTTCAGTTCAAATGTGAGAAGATGCAGAGTATGCAAATGCTGATGAAGTTTTCCTCGTTTTCCCTTTCCTTCCACTCACCATTCCTTGTTTCCCAGACTTTTGCTTTCCTGCCAGGCCATGTAGTTGAATTGTCATTGCATGGTTTGAGCAGTTATTTTTGTCTAAGTCCATATTTAGATCTGTAAATACCTGGATCTGGAAAAAGGGGTGAGAAGACAAAGTTTGCTAATAATAGAAAGCTGTTCAACATCACCCATCTGAGAGCAGAGGGGAAAAAAGAGAGAAATTTGAGAAACAAAAGTGCCGAACCAGATAAATATACATGTCTGCAAGGGGAAAACTAGCCCTGATTTGAAACACAGAATGACAGACTGATCTGACCATTTAAGAGGGCACAGTGGGGTTCTGGGGGATGAAACCATTAAAACTCTACATGGTAGACATCCAAAAGGAAAAGGTAAATGACCTGTTCTCTCTTTCCTTCATAATAGAGAGAACATCATTATTCCACTGCCTAAATCATGCTTAGCCTGTACTTTAAATCCTGGCTGCAGTTCTGGCAGCTCTACCCTAAAAGAGCACACTAGAGCTAGAGGAGGTTCAGAGAAAGGCAAAAAGAAGGATGAGACTGGCTGAGTTAGGGCAGATGGAGCCTAAAGATTGGAATGGGAAAGGTCTACATTCTGAGAGGCAGGGAAAGAGGGAGCAGCAGTTGTTCATATTCTTCCAAGAGATAACAAGAGCCATCTGACAAAGTGAGGGATATGCTGCAAGCAGAGGATGAGGGGTTGTGTACTTAGAGCAGACCTGTTGAACTCCTTGACAAAGGGTGTTTTAAATACAGCAGGTCACTGTGGGGTCAGGAGGAAACTCTGAAAGTTCTCTCAGTCTGGAACAGTGTATCATGTAAGTCTCATTTACCCTTTCTTCCCTGCTGTGCACTTACAGGCACCATTACATACAGGATACTAGCGTAGACATTTGAGCTAGTGCAGCTCTTCTTACATTATCAATATTTTTCCACTTCTCCTCTTTTGGTGACTCCAAAAATCAGTTATGTATAGAGTTAGGTAAATACAGTTCAGTTCTTAAATCTTTTTTTTTTTTGTGAGTGACAGTAGAAAATTTACATCGAGAGGGAAACCAAATCCAGTTTTCTACTAGAGGTTCAAACTTAATCCCTTGACTGGGATGCAGGAGTTGAAATCTAGTCTGAAAACCAAACATATATAGAAGGAGTTATTTTATCTTTTTCTCCTTGCTTTGCAGCATGAACAGGAGAGACTTAAAGAAAAACTGGTATGGGAGATAAAACTTCTTCAGGAATCAGTTGTAGCCTCTGAAACCCGAGCAAATACAGCAACAGATATGAATCAATCCCTTGAACAAGAACTCCAAACTACACTGACTATCTTAAAAATTAAAAATGAGGAAGTAGAAACACTGTGGGACAAAATACAGATGCTCCAGAAAGAGGTGGCAGAGGGAAAAGTGTTGCAGGAGAATCTCACTCATATAACTGCCATCCTATCAGAGAGGGAGGGAGAAACTGAGTTATACCAGGAACAGATGAGAATGCTGGAAAAGCAGAAAGAAATGCATAACACTATTCTGGATCATATTATTAGAGCCATAATAGAGAAAAAACATAAGATAGAATCCCAGCAACAGCACATACAGGAGCTGGAGAAGAAGCAAGAAAAACAGAAGATTGCTTTAAACAAAATTAACAAAGAGATGGAGGAGAGAGACCAGGCGATCAGATCCCAGCAAGAACAGATAGAGGAGCTAGAGAAGCAGAGAGACATGCAGAGGACTGCTGCCAGCAAGATGGGCAGAGAGCTGGAGGAGAGAGACCAGGAGATCAGATCCCAGCAAGAACAGATAGAGGATCTGGAGAAGCAGAGAGACATGCAGAGGACTGCTGCCAGCAAGATGGGCAGAGAGCTGGAGGAGAGAGACCAGGTGATCAAATTCTATGAAGGGAAAATTATGATTCTTGAACAACATGGTGCATTGCAATTGAGAAATATGCAGGTGCATCTTGGTCATTTGAAAGGAAACTTGAAGGAGAAAAACATAGAGATTATGTCTCTGGCTCAGCAGATCCAAGAAATGGAAAAGGAAAGAGAACAGGTGAAATCTCTGCATGAAAGCCTTGAACACCTCAGGGCAGCTCTTAAGGACAGAGAGAATGAGTGTGATTCTCAAAGGCATCAATTAAGACTCTTCCAGCAGTACAAGGAAGAGCAAGAGGGGCATCTGCAAGAGCTTCATGGTAAAGTAGAAATGATGACACTTTCTTTATTGAAAAAAAATCAAGATCTTGAATCACAACAAAAGCAAATCCAGGAAGCTGAAGAAGTCATGGAAATGCAGTTAAGGACTGTCCGTGACCAACTGGAGCAGACCTTAGAAATCTTGAAAGAAAAGGTCAGACACATAGACATACAAAAGCAACACACATGGAACTATGAGAAAAAAACAGAAGAACGGGTGCACGGAGAAAGAGACTTCAGATACACTGAGACAATACTGAAAGAGAAGGATTTTGTAATTGAGTCTCAGAAGGAAGTGGTAGAAACCTTCCAAAAGCAAGAACAAGACTCTGAACAACAGAAGGAAATTCTGCAGCATCTTCGAGTAGCACTAACAGAACAAGGGCAAGAAATTTTATCCTTTAGAAAGCAATGTGAGGCACTCAAGGAAAAGAAGGAAAAGCATGAAGCTGAACAAGTGAATCTTCATGCAAAAAAACAGACTCTGAAGGAAAGAGAGAAAAAGACAGAGTTTCTGGAGGAAGCTGTTTCTGAGCTTCAGCAGCAAAAGGAGGAGACAGCAATGCAGACAAATGCTATAGTGCAAAAACCAGAATCTTCTCTAGGTTCTAGAGAGAAAGAGAGAGAGTCTTTGCAGGACCATGTCCAGAACCTTCAAGAGCAGGAATTAGAAGGCGAGCAGAACAAGAGTCTGCAGCAGGATCAGAACCAAACGGGCCAAATAGTGAATAAGAATTGTTTGGAGCTCCTCAGACAGATACAGCAAATTAACAAGTTTCATCTTCGTGAAGAAAACACGAAAGTAGCACTAACAACGTGCCAGAACCAAGTGAATCTGCTTGAGGAAGTGATGAGGAAGAGAAATGAAGACAGTGAAGCTGTTCTGCAAAAACTACAGTGCCAGGAAGAACTGAATACCTTACAGAATCTCCAGCTTAGGCTGACTAAAAAGAATGAAGAGGTTGGACACCACAGAGAGCAAGAGAAGCTCCTGGAAGAAGCCTTGCCTGAGAGGGAACAAGAGACCAAGGCTCAGGGTGAGCAAAAATTGCTAGAAGAGGAATTAAGAGCTCTTCGGGAAGATCTCCAGCATGTTCAGCTGACTCTGACAAAGAAGGATGAAGAGATCAAGTACCAGAGAGGCAGAGTCAGGTATTTAGAGGTGTCTCTGACAGGGAGAGAACAGGAGTTTAGGAAACAGAGTGAACTCATTAAACAATTAACATCAGCTTTGCGCTTGAAAGATGAAGGGGACACCCTACGGAAACAAATCCATAAACTCCAAACATGGGAGGAGGAGGAAGCAGAGAAGAGGAAGGGGAGGGATCGTCTCTTGCAAAGGCAGAAGGAGCTGACCCAACAACTGGACAATGAGCGGAAAGCAAAGAGGGAGGAACTGGAACGTGTGATTGCTATTTTGAAGCAGACTGAAAGTGAAGAGATTGAATGGAAAGAGAAGGCACAAGCTCTGACTCTTGCCCTTAGCAAGAGTGAAATGGCCAATGGGACCCTGAGGGAAGAAGTAGCCATCCTGCAGAATATGGTGTCAGAGAGGGACAAGGACCGGTTTCATCTTCAGGTAGGCACTGTGATTGATCATTAGGCAGCTATAAAGGATTCTGAAGATGTGTCCTGTAAAGATGTGGGAATATATGTTCCCATATTTGTATATGTGACCTGCTTGGCCAAAGAAACCATGACTGCAGCCAGCAGGCTCACCTCTCTGGGCAGCTCCAGCCAGAGACTGTTCACTTGCCAGAAGGTTTTCTGTCAGTCTCAGAACTACTGAAAGAACTACAGAGCTTGCCATTAAAATGAAGTCAAGCCAAAAAGCTGAGGGTGGCTAATTGGTCCTCTCCTATCCAGGCAAGCTTAGCCAGTGTGTCTTGGTTAGGATTTGGCACAGAAAGGGCAGTTGACCAGGCTAATGTACTAAACTAGGGGTGATTTCTGTGACGGTGGCTGAACAGCAGCTACACTGGGGGTGCTCAGAGCACACTTTCAGACAGGTAGATGTCTGAGGTACAGCTTTGTTGATGTCTTAAAAATAATGGAATTTGTACTTTTTTGCCCGATAAGGCTAAAGGCTTCATTGCACATTCAGAATGTAATTGTGCCGTTCAAGAGCATGAAGACACATTTTGTGTAGACTTTTCCAAGGTGATCTAATTCAAGTCTGCAGGTGGAATGGCTGCAACAGCCTGTGCTGCAAACTTACCTGGGGCCATTACATAATTATACAGGCATATAAAAAACAAGGACAGGAAACAGGAGAACAATGGGGAGATCAGGTGCCCAACAGCATGCACTCAAGTAATGAAGCTGCATCCATATAGATCCGTATAGTGCTGATCTCAAGACATCTCTAAATCTCAAGCATTTATAGATGCTGTCAGAGATTTCTTCAAGGAGAGTTTCAGCAAGAAACCCATGAGAGTGGAGGCGGCTCTTGGATGAGTTCAGAACAATGCCTGGGGCTTGGTTGATAACGTTTTGGGGTTTTTTTTCAAAGAGCAGTTCTGTAATGATGATGTAACAGGTAAAGGGAGCAGAGAACAAAAGGTGGTAGTATTTTGTCACTGCAGAAATGCACACTTCATGCACATCTTGCATACTGCATGGTTGTCCAGGGACAGAGACTAGAACTCTAGATAGGATTGTACACAGCAGAGGTCAAAGAGGATGACCAAAGGCATTAAATATCTTCCTTAAGAGGAACATGTAAATGTGGAAGTCTTCATGATGGACACAAAATGGCAGAGAAAGGGAACTGGAAATACTACAGACTTTTGTAAAACCATTAAGTGGCTGAATAGGAAATTGTTTCCAGTGTCTGAAAATCAGAATGGGAGAAACTAAACAAAACTAGCAGGAACTATGTCCAGACCAAACCCATTTCTCCACAGCTATCTGGAGGAGGGCTACTAAGAAGAGTGTGTTATTTTGGCCTGCGAATCAGGAGGAGGAGACTTAGCACTGTTCATTCCTGAGTCCAGCCACTCTCCCCAGTGTGTTGATTCTGGCCTGTCCAATCTTTATGTGGCACCAGCTCACATAATCTCCCCTTCTCTACCCAGCAGGTTATTGCAGAAAGGGAGCAACTCCCCTGGTCCTCAGAGAAGAGGCTCCTGTCACAGCAGCTGGAGTGTCTACAGCAAGCAGTTGCAAGGCTGGAATTTGAGAAGACTGAGCTGAAACAACTCAATGATGAGCTCAGGGGGACTCTTGAGCAGGTAAAACAGGGTTTCCCAGCCTCTGCAAAGCCTCACAGGCCTCTGGAACACAACACATCTCCACAGGCATCCCATTGCCTTTGCAATTGCGTGTTCACTTTGGGACCACTCTTCTGGCCCCANCCCCTAATTTCTGTGATTCTGTGATTCTGTGACCCTTTCTCCCATCCAACATGCAGGTGGAAGGTGAACGGAGGCGACTGAAGAGATACTGTAGTGGTCAGTCACTGCCAGATGCATTTTCTCTCTCTGAGTCTGACCAGCGCAAGACATCTGCTTCCAGACAGGTGAGAACAGAATCTTACTTGGTGGGATGATGCTCTGCCCATACAGAGGAACAATGACAAATCCCACTTGAAGCAGCCCCCCAGTACAGACTTAATAGAAGTTGAATATTGACCATGGCCCAGGCCAAACTGGTGACTAAAAAGAAATCCTTGTGTTCTCTTCCCAGGAGGAGTCTCACGCACATTGCAGTCGTCAGTCAGCTGAGCTGCAGAACCAGGTGAGCAGGAGGAAAACTCATCAAAAGCTGCTGTGGCTGTGATGGGCACAGGTTTGCATGATGCTGCAGCCCATGTGTTGTTTGGCTGTCAGGAAGCTAGTGCACCAGACAGTAGAGGTACCCAGTCAGACGTCTGTTGGTCATGATCAAACAACATCATTCACCTGGCCTAGTCTGTGACTTGCCTAAAGGTTGGGCAGGGTGGGAGAGGGATCAGAGAAAATTCAGGAAACTGTAACTCTCTAGAAAATAGAGAATATTCTAAGGATGTTTGCCTCAAGTCTCACTAATCTTATTGTTTCCATTAACAGTGGAGCTTCCATTGTATAAGAGCTCCAGGGATCCAGGACAGTCCCAGGGCTTGTAGCCTTCAGACAGTCATTAGTCTTATCCTGCCATTCTGTGCTAATTGTGATCCAGTGTTGGGCTGTCTGGACATTTATCAGTGTGAGAATGTATGTTCCAGCCACTGAACCTAAACACATCCATTGACAGTGGCACTGGCAGCAGCAGTAGTCACCAGATTTCTCCCCTTGTCTTTTTATGGGTCTGGGACACCCTGGTCTCCCTGAAGATTAATATTCTTCACAGGTGTCTAGGGCAAAATGCCTGTAAGGTTTATGGGAATAAAGTCCATGATGCTCTGGCAAGTGAGTCAAGAGTACTGCTGAAGCCATCAAGTTGTGTCTTAAGGCTGTTTTTACCAGGAAGCCTCAGGGTCTGAAGGTCTGTTGCTGCAGATAACTAACACCCTGCTTCCCCTTGTGTCTGCCCGCACTGTGAACCTGCTTCCTCAGTTCAGCAGGAAAACAGGTGCTATGCTCAAGGAATAGTACTCATCTGGCTACTTGGGGCACTCCTCTGGGTTTGGGAAACAGCAGAACTTGATCTCTGATCAGGAGATGCTCTCAGCAGTAGATGGCTACAACCACTCATACATCTGGGTGAGCTGCCAGAGCATGGGAGGGGTTTTCCGGCTTCCAAACCCAATTCCACAAGGGTGCCCTTAGTATGTCAGATCTGTTTCTCTGTTCAGTGCTGCTGTTCCTTAGCCTGTGTACGTTGATTGTTGTGAAGCTCCTTTGATGTCTTACCATCCATGTGTATCTCCTCCACAGCCAGCAGAGGGCAACATGCTAGAGCTGCTGTGGCTGCACTGCACTGCAAACCAATCAGGATGTGAGAGCAGCTGGGTCTCCTCTTCCACCAAAAAGCCCAGCAGGCCCAACCCTGTTGTGCCAGGAAATTATTTTCAAGCCCTCAGCAGTTCTTTAAGGGTCATTTCCCATTTCCTCCCTTGTTTTTTTTCATCAGGTTACTCTCTGCTCATTTGTGACATACTCTTAAGTTAGGAAGAATGAGGGTTTGCTCCCTTTTTGTGTGCTAGCTGTTGAAGTGTTAAAACTAGATCGTAACAGAACAGTTCTTCAGTACCTTGTGTAACCAGTAGCCCATCTGCTGAGGAAAAGGCCTGTGGAACTGAGGTGTCAGAAGCCCACATCTCTCTTTTGAAAGAAAAGAGTTGGGTTCCTAAATCCTGTATATAATATACAGGTAATGTCTCAGTGTTGAACCTGTGAATGGTGCACTAGAAAGAAACTCAGATGTGTTGATAACTGGAGCTCAGTTCAGGGTGACTCTAGGAGCTCCCATTCCACAAGAAGGGGGTTGTCAGGGCTGGAGTTAGAGGTGCATCTTCCCTGACAGCTGGAACTGTGGAGCTGCTGTTGGATGATCCCAACAGTGTGGGCTGGTCTGAGCTCAGCCTTTTGCCTCTTTCAGGTGGCCCTTCTGAGGACACAGCTGGCCCAAGAACGGAAACACAAGCAGGACTATATTGAGTGCTGTGCAAAGACCAGCCGGGAGCTGTCAGACCTTCACCAAGAGCTGTCTTACTCCTTAGCAGCTGTGGCCAGGGAGCCCAAAGCTGCTGTGCTGGAGGCAGAGACACGGAAGCTGGATCGGTCTCTGAGCCTTAACTTGGCACTACTATCTCTGGACCACCACTCTCCTGGGAGACAACCACTGCATTCAACAGGCAGAGCTGCCAGAAGCGATGACCTGAGGTAACAGGAGCAGCATACAGCAAAAGGCCTCAGTAGGAGTCAAACCTGGGACCTGCTGTAGCAGGTGAACTGTGGCAAGGGACTTGGTTCTGAATTAAGATAAAGGTTCAGAGCACAGTGTTGACTGCAGGTTCCCCAGCAGAAGCAGTGATGGGAAGAAACTGGTGCTGGCTTGTGTGGATGGGGTCATAGGCCTGGTAAAGCAAGATGAACCTGATGAGCAGGTAAAATGTCTTCCTTTTCCAAAGCACTCCATCACAGCATGCCTCACCAGTCTCCACACAGCCCTCCACATGAGATTGCCCCTTTCTCTGTCTCTGCTGGTGGTTGGGTTTGTGTATGGCAGGGGTTTGCTGGCCAGGGAGGGGGCTACAGGTGTGGCTCCTGTAAGAAGCTTGGAGAAATTCTTCCCCTTACCAAGCCAGAGCTGCCTCTGGCCAAGGCCAAGCCCATCAGTGCCTCTCTGATCACGTGTTTTAAGAAAGGAAAATGTGGTGGGATGGTTAGGGAGCACTTTTGTTTTGGAGAGGAGTGGGCTAGGGCAAAGACAAGGATGGGGACAGCCAGGTCAGGGAGAAGAAGGGAAGGAGGCACTCTAAAGGAGCTGTTCTCCTTCAGACTGTGGTGAGATGGCAGCTGAGCCCTAGAGATCACTGGTGAGGCAGAGTCCTGTCTGCAGTCCACAGAGGACCTTGCTCAGGAGCAGGGGACTGCAGCTGAAGAAGGCTGGAGCTCTCAGAGAGGCCTGTGCTAGAGCAGCCCATCACTGGGAGGACTGCAAGTCTGTGGATGGGGCCGATGCTGCTTGCAGGAATCCTGGAGGAAGGTATCCCGTGGGTAGGAGGTTGCTGCAGGACAGGACTGAGGAGCTTTTCCCCTGAGGGGGAAGCTGCACAAGTAATCTTTTCCTCAATCCCACCAGTTGCAGAGATTGATGAGGGTTTAGACAGAAAGTCAGTAGATCAGCTCCTGGCTTTGAGCCTGGTGTTACCTGCAGGACTTGGAGTTCTTTGGCCATGTGTGGTTTGCAAGACACTGGCAACAGATAGAGTAAACCCATCTCAAATGGGGACAAGGATTATTAGGACTTTTTAAAGAGCTTTAAATTAGATTTGAAGGGGGATGGGGATGAATCTGGTCTAGCTAGAGAGGACCTTTGGTGTGACATGGTGCTCCTGGGTAGTGGTAAGGTCTGTTTGCCCTCTCCATATGGATGGGGAATGGTGATCCAAGCAGCAGCAAAGGCACAGGGCTTATTAATGGGTGTACTGGGTCTGACTGAGCTGGAGTTAATTTCCCTCCAGCAGCCCTCCCCCTGCTGTGCTTTGCACTGGGACCTGGGAAGGTGCTGGTAACCCCCTGTGCTGTGGCTGCTGCTGGGCAGGGCTTGCACAGCACCTTTCCAACATTCCCCCTCAGTGGGACAAGGGAGACAACATCTTGGGAGGGGACATGACTGGGGCAGCTGACCCAGACTGACCAAAGGGATATTCCAGACCATATGATGTCAGCTGAACAATAAATCTAGGAAAACTAGGGGATGGGCTCATGGACTTGTCCTCCAGAGCAACTGCTCTGTGTTTGGAGCCCTGCTTCCTGAAAAGGGGCATCACCTGCTAATGGGAAGTAGAGAATAAATCTTTGTTTTCTTTTGCTTCCGTGCAGGGCCTTGCTTTGTTTTTCTGTTAAATTGCATTTTCTTCATCAGTGAACACTATGTAATGACCCTGACCACGAAAAGACCAGGTGCTGTGAGGAAAAGCCTCATTCTCTATAACTTGTGTGCCAATTGGTCTTCATGGGATGGAATTGTCCAACCTTTCTTGAGATATTTAATTTACATTGCATATTCCTGGTTAAATATGACTAAAGTACCCCAGCCCCTTGCAAGGAGACAGATATCCCCCACCCTGAAGAAGAAGGAACTCTCCTGGACTACCAAGATAATGCCAGCAGCATCCCAGTCCTTCCAGTTCCTCTGGGAAACCCTCTCATTATCTGCAATCACAGATCATTAACTGTAGCCAGACCCAATCCAGGGACATTTAAATCAAGAAAGCAGCAGCTGGGTGATGACACCATCAAAATGACAGATGCTTTGGCCCCACTCAGGGTCAAGATCCCTGTGCTGCCTGCCTCCAAGCCTGTCTTCAGTAGGGCAAAGCTGGGGCAGAATGTGAAAGAATCAAACAGGGGCAGCTCTTCTTTATGGCGTTCCCCAGCATCAGAGAAGCTCTTGTCACCCTGTGCCAAATGTGAGGGACATACAGGGGACATTAACATAGACAAATGAGATGGGAACAGAATGTTCCTACAAGACAAGACTGGAATTTATGTTTATTTTATATATATATTTATATATATACCTTTGTATAGATTAAACTGGGTTGGATTTTTATCATACACTTTTTTTTTATATAATACATGAGAAACAAGGAACATAGCAAATATCAATCAGTACATTCCTTGAGTGAACTCTTGCTGCACTGAGATGGGAAAATTTCATGCAAGGGGGAGACAGAGTAGTGAAATAGTTGGGTTTTTTTTAAAAAAAAAAGAAGAAACAGACAATCTCGGTACAACTGTCAACAGAGGAGCAGCACTATGGATGGCAAACCTTTAGCAATTAGAAGTATGTTCCACTCTGATACCAACTATGCTTTAAAGTGCAATGAAGCCTGAATTATTTACCTACAGAATACAGGAAAGACAACACCCTCTCAATTCTAATCTAGCCCTAAAAAGCACAAAACACCCACCCCCTAAAAAAAACCCCAACAGAACAGTAAGATAAACCTAAAGAATATACATTATCCACAGTCCTACAGCGATGCCTACATCTACTCAGTAGCACCAAGATTCTGATATGGGTGTTAATTAAAATCAATTAAAACTTGGGAACAAAGGTAACATCTGTCTCCTGCCCCTTCTTAGTGTCTTGGAGAGGCAGCTCTCCCTGTGCCAAAAGCAAAGGTGACAGGGGCCTGGGTCCTGTCCTCGCCCCACCGGCCCAGCTGTTTTGGCAGTAGCTACAGACGCACAGACACAGCACAGCCGGTGCAGCTGGAGGCTACACGAAGGGGCTGGGGTGGGCTGGGAAACTGAGGAGGCCCCATGGGTGCACAGGGGTGGCTGTCTGTCTGTGCACAGGGCGGGTACACATGTTTGGAGGGAGGGTGACTAATTCCACAGAGGTGAAGGGTTGTTCCGAGTCCAACACACACCAGGAGCCTCTTTGATGGCAGGGTGATGGAAAAGGGAGGGAGGGAATGGAAGTCCACACAGTTCCCTGGTTGTAAGCCTCTGGTTGAGTTGCCTTTCAAGGCTGGGGGCTCGTATGTCAAAGTTCATCTGTGTCCACATACCACCATTCAGCAGGCCTCAGTAGCCAAAGGTCTCCTGGGAGGCATAGACCATGTAGAGGAAGCCATCCTCATCCTTCTCCTGCTCGTAGATCTCCGAGATGGGGGTAGACACGCTCACCATGCT
This sequence comes from Ceyx cyanopectus, assembly GCA_013401355.1. NCBI lineage: Eukaryota > Metazoa > Chordata > Aves > Coraciiformes > Alcedinidae > Ceyx > Ceyx cyanopectus. The sequence goes on along the minus strand of VYZU01045296.1, from coordinate 22,635 downwards.
GTGCTGGTTCACCAGCAAGAAGAAAGCCTGGGTGGGATTCAGCTGCAAGCGACGCCTGTGGGGGCAAGGGCAGGAGGGGCTGGGTCAGCCTACCTGGGGAAGGCACTGTGACAGCAAGTTCTGCCTCCCCCCAGCAGTGCTGTGCACATGGGGCCTGGCCTGCAGAGCTCAGCCCTCTTTCACATGCTCAGGACATCGTGTCTGGGCCCAGCTGAGCTGCTCAGGGCTCCAAGGGCACCTGAGTTGGGACCCTACAAAGCCCCTTTCTCCAAGCCCTATTGGCAAGGGCAATGCAGAGGGGCCTCTTCCCTCTGAGTTGAAGGTTAAAAAGCAGATTGGCATCCCCCTCACCAACTCATGTAGTGTCCTCATGAGGGACATGTTACAGTCGTTCACCAGAAACTTAAGAACCTGCTCCCCTGTGCCCCAAGCTGTCTGTACCACAACACAACAATGCTGTGATTGTCATGTCCCCATCCCCACCCTCAGCAGCTGTCTCTGCCTCATCTTCACCCCACCACTCTTTGTATAGGGCCTGTGGGCGAGGAGAGGTCCACAGCATTTCAGTTGGGGTCACGCCTCTCACCGGATTATTTTGACCAATTCACTCATGTTGACATGGTCTGGGACAAGGAACTTGGTCTTGTCCAGCACTGGCAGCTGCTTCTCCCCTTTATAGCGTTCGATGATGACCTGGGGAGAAAGTCAATGGCAGGGTTAGCCTTGGTGCCTCAAGCAGTGGCTTCAAGGACAAATGACACACCACCCTCCATCAGCAACAGTAATGTAACTGCTGCCTGTCTCTGCCAAAGCCAATCAAGCACTCTGGTTAGGATGCTGTGGAATCAACAGTGAGCTGAGACTGTCTCACGAGTTCTTCAGACTGTAGAGCTTCTCTCAAGGCCCACTGGGATGGGTCAAACTGTGTTGCAGGCATTTCCTGGATGAGAGGTATGAAAGGCACTTGGGGGAGAGCTCCGCACCTAAATGTCCTCTGACAAGCTCATCCTGGACAAAGTTCACATGAGGAGAAGCCAGGAGCCCAGCGGCTGGACAAGCAGCTTATGAAGGCCCCTGTTGGCCATGTTTAGGAGTGAACTTTGTAGAGTAGAGCTAATAGTTGGGCTTGATGTCCCCAAGGGTCTTTTCCAACCCGAATGATTCTATGATTCTATTCACAAGGGTCTGTAGTGACAGGACAAGGGGTAATGGCTTTAAGCTAGAAAAGGGTAGATTTAGGTTAGACAGCAGGAAAAAGTTCTTTAATATGAGGGTGACAGATCACTGGAACATGTTGCCCAGAGAGGTGGTGGAGGCCCCATCCCTGGTGAGATTCAAGGCCAGGCTTGATGAGACTCTGAGCAGCCTGACCTACTTAGAGATGACCTTGCTGTTGCAGGGGAGTTGGACTAGATGACCTTTGGAGGTCCCTTTCAACACAATACATTCTATGATTCAATGATTTAATTTATTACTTGCACAGATAAGTATTTTGGCTGTAGGGAGGATGAACAGTCTCAAGGGCTGAACACTCACAACAGCTACGTAGAGGGATGCTGCTTACCGGTATTTTGTTGGGATGCTGCTCTCGGATCTGCTGTACTTCTTTACAACGATCCGCTGGGAAGAAAGGAGCAAAGAGAGGCAGTTAGANTCAACACAATACATTCTATGATTCAATGATTTAATTTATTACTTGCACAGATAAGTATTTTGGCTGTAGGGAGGATGAACAGTCTCAAGGGCTGAACACTCACAACAGCTACGTAGAGGGATGCTGCTTACCGGTATTTTGTTGGGATGCTGCTCTCGGATCTGCTGTACTTCTTTACAACGATCCGCTGGGAAGAAAGGAGCAAAGAGAGGCAGTTAGAAGGAGATGGCTGTGCTAGCTCAGGCAAACCCAAGGTACCCACCCTGCCAGCCACACGCCAACGACATTTCAAAAGAAAATACAAATTCTGGTTCTCAGGCCTTTTCTGAAGGTTTTGCATCAGTGAAATGGGCAGTCAATGTCAGCCTCAGTCATCAACCCTTCCTGGCTTCCCACCACACCAATCATCCCCCAAGGCAGGGATGTGCTGCACTGCCTGGTAAGACTGGGCAACAGATGTAGAAATCAAGAGACAGAAATGAGTCCCTTAAGAATTACAAAACTGTATCCCTAAATCTACCTTCATCAAACATGGCTTATGACCACCAGTGCCAGGCAGCAGCACAGCTTTAGGCTCTCAGCTCTAGAAGCCCAGGCTCTTTGTGTGTCCCGCTGCTGCCCCAGAGGAGGTGATTCACCAAACTGGTGTTGGCTTTAGCCACTTCCTTCTGTTTCACACTTCCAAGCATTATATGGCACGTGCCTCAATCCGAGAGGTCCACATGGCTTGCCAAGGAGGACTCCTTTGCTATCATAGACCTACACAATGACTACAACAACTACTGGCCTGATACAAAGGATTTGCTGGACCTGTTGTGGGAACAAAGAAAAACTAAAGCAAGGAGATGACCCATATACTAAAAGATTTATTTCTGCAGCTATTCTCACACTTTCTATCTCATTTTCCTTCAGAGTTCACACACAACAGGCAGCCCATGAAACCTTGTAAACTATTCCAGGTCACAGGAGAATTCTGATACCCTCTCTCTACCTTAGGAGAGGACCCTCCACTTTCCACAGTTTAAGGCAGCAGAAAGGAGGGGAAGAAGCTGTACCAGAAGCAGGTACAGTTCTGTGTGTGCTCTTCCTGGGACACTACAGACCTATACTTCTTGCATCACCATCTAGGAAGTGCTTCACAGCCTACAACAGCCCATCTGAAGCACCCAGGGGAAGTGATTTCATGGATCACAGTAGGCAAGCTGGCCAACCAGGGAAGACCAACAACTAAGGACTGCCTAGAAATGCAAGATCCAGGTATCCCAGGATCTTTGATGGGACCATCCTGCCACACCGTGGCCAGCACAACACCTGCTTCATGCCTGACTCCCCTTTCATCAACCCAACAGGATCATGTAAAGTGGATCAAGTGCATATGTATATCTTTATTCCCCACAAAAACTGAGCATTTCTCCTCCAATCACTGAATAAAATCTTATTGCTTATAAAATGAATTCGGGTAGATAAACTGGAGTTTAAAATAAACTGGAGCTTATTTACATGCCACAAGACTGCAAGATCACCAGATCACAGAAGCTTTTGAGAACCATTTTTGTCTCTTCTGAGTAGAAAATAGCCCTCTGCTAGTAATTGCTAGACCTTTCTTCCGAGGACTCCATGGGCTAGCAAGACACAGCAAGATTATTTGGATTTTATGGAGAATTTGGGCATATTTGTCTTGGGTTTTATGTAGTTTCTCATGTTTCCTTTTCACCCTATCAAATGCTCCAGGGCATCCAGAGTTATCCTATTGATACAGACAATGTTATCCTGATGTCCCAAAAAGCAAGGAGTTACTCAGAAATCAGCACTGCATGTGACACTGGAAGAGCAAAACCTCAGGAATGCTGAAGGACACAGTGACAAGAAGCACCCAGCACAAGAAGCATCCAAAGCACAGCACTCAACTTTGAGCAGCCAGCCAAAAGCACGTTCCCCCTTCTGCACAGCTCTGCTCCCATGTGTCCCAGAGGTCCTTTCCAAGCTGTTCTCCAAAGATGTCAACACACAACATTTCCCATGGCAATGAGATGAGATCGTTATGACAATTAAGGAGACCAGTAGAAAATCTTCAGCCAGACTTTCTGAGCATTAACTTTCTCCATCAACAGTGGCCACGAACCCTGGCTAGGAGGACAGGTCTCTGTTGTGCTGGATGCTGTGCACAGAACCCAAGGACAGTCTGAATGCAAAAGAGCTTCATCAGACAAAAGGTAGGCATGGTGGAACAGAAGGAAAACACATGGCAAGTTCTCCAATGGAGCAGTTGCAAAAGGGGCAGCATTTTTCAGGAGGTAAGATACAAACACTGGCCAGGCACTGGTGCTGCCCTGGGGCAGCAGATGGACATACAACCAGCCCTGTTGCCTATGACCAACACAAATGCTGTTAAGAAAAAACACCACTTGGAAACATCATCAATGTACTAGTAGGTCAATAAGCTCCTGAGCTGAGCAAGAGCTGCATGTGGAAAGTAAAGCAGAGAGAAGAAATTCAGCCATGGGCTCTTCCCTGTGGTCTCACAACTTAGTGCAGACATCCCTGTCCCCTGCAGCAGGCTGTCAGCCCTGTGGCTTTCTCACTGCCATCCACAAACCAGCCAGCTTTGGGGTGGATCAGCCTCATGTTTCTTCAAGAAGCTGCTGTGGACAGTCCCAGGGCAGAGGGTTGCTAGAACACAGTCCTGTCTCAAACAGATTTTCTGTAAGGATGTGAAGAACTGGATGGTTTGAAATCAGTTTGAGATGAGCTGGCAACTGCTGTAGACTCGGGCAAGTTATGCAGGTCATTCTAGATGCACATCAAGAAATATTTTTGTAATATTACACCATCCTAAGGCCAGCCACCTCCAACCACCAGGAAATACACCCCCTTGTATGTGTCATGGCTCACATAACAGCTGTCCTTGCCCAGTACTAGAGAGCTTGTTCTCAGGCCAGTGGCACTGCAGGAGGAGCAAGAGGAGACTCCCATGTCCTGGAGACAAGGGCAGGGTTTGTGAGGCCAGCCATACTCTGGGAAAGCTGGTCTCACTACTCAGGAAGGGTTGTCCCAGACTACCTAGGACAGCAGAGTTGCAAGTTGGAAGGTGCCAACTCAACATGAGGAGGAACTTATTCACTGAGAGGGTGACAGAGCCTGCAACAGGCTGACCAGAGAGGTTGTGAAGTCTCCTTCTCTGGAGACTTTCCAAACCTGTCTGGATCTGTTTCTTTGTAGCCTGCCCTGGGTGATCCTGCTCTGGCAGGGAGGTTAGACTTTATGATCTCCAGAGGTGCCTTCCAACACCTAACATTCTGTGATTATTCAAACAGCCTAAAACAAGGCTTCCAACTCACAACACATCATGAGCACAAGGGGCAAATGGACAATACCTCCTGTGCCATATTTGCCTGGCATATGGAGCATTTACACCAGAGTTCCAGATAAGGACCTGGGATTTTTTTGCTTAATGTTTAATACCAGTTTCACTAACCTTGGGAATAGAACAGCAAGTTCCCTCTGTATGAGTCCTCAGGAGGCCATCCTCTGCAAGGGCCTCCCTCTAGCTTTTGTTTTACCCTTTCTTGTGTCTTGACAACCTTCACAATTTTAAGTTTCCAAGACAGCAGGAACACACTAAAATTTCTCAGAATTACTCAGGACACTTCAAGTTGCTCAAAGAACTTGAATAACTGATACAACTGTATTCTGAAGTAGAACACCACAGATATGTGTGCACAAAGAGACAGCACAATGTGGGTCATTGCTATTGTGCACAAACACGCCTGGACTTGTGGGCATCTGCGGGCCCTTTTTGGGAAGGTGGGCCAGACACAAGAGTCTGGAACTTACTCCTTCATTTTCTCTCACAACCTATGTCCAAACTGTCTTCTGAAGACAAAAGGCAGCAAACAACTGCACAAATTCAGAGGTGTTTAGGCACTGCAGGTCAGCCACAGAATGTCACACAAGCAAGGTGATCCACCAGAAGACCTCCTGAGTGACTCTCCTGACCATCATCTCCGCTGGGGCTGACCATGGAAGGCACACAAAAGCCCAGGAAGATGACTTGACCGTGTCTCATGGCTACTTGATGAGGGAAGCAGTGAGAATCTACCAGTCTGACAGCTCCTGGATTCAGCAGTTTCCACACTTCTGGCTCAAGGCATTATCTGAAGGTTTTGTAATGAAAAAGAATTTGAAGAAATTAACAAAAGACACACAGGTTTTATCATTCCTGGTTGCCAGTCAGGACCTTTTGTTATATAAAAGAGTAATAATCTAAAAATCAATATTTGTGATATACAGGTCTAACTGGGATTTGTTCTGCATGTTTGTTCAGTTCTTCTTGTATCAGAATTTTCTCCAATGCTGACGATTAACATCACAGAAGGACCTCAGTAATTACTACAACTAGACACAGGCAGCTAAGCACCACCTTGCAACAGCAGCCTCATTCCTCAAAGAATCCCAGCTCTTAAAGCACAACATGAATACCCTGAGCACACAGTATGAGGACAAGCTGACTCACTAACCAACCCCAGATCAAAATCAAAATGACAACAATCACAGGACTGTGTACAAGACAGACAACTGATGCCCTGCCTGTGTTTCTGCTGGTACAATCATGTCTGGCTTGCACTAGATGAGCCCTCAGAGAAGGCAACACTTCACTCCTCCCCAGAGCCAAGCAAAGAGGGAATTCAGCTCCACATGCAGTCTGTACCCACTGTTGCTTTCCTCTAAAGAGAGGTGGCTTCCAAGAACTGAAAGCAGATTCCTCAGAGGACTGAACCTGCCATGGGAATACTCAGTCCACAGAGGCTGAGGTCAAACCTCTCTGTTTGTCACCTAGCCAGGGGCTCCAGCTGCCCAACAGGAGACGCACGTACTCGTCTCACTGCCACGTGCCTCCCTTCTGACAGGATGCTGAGGCATGAGGCCAAATTACTTTCAGTTATCCCTGGGGTCCAGGTTTTGGGTCCACATCTGTAACCACACTGGTTATGTGATGCACTGCAAACAAAATCTGAAGCCTGCTGGCTGCCTTGCAACAGCAGAGCAGCCAATTCAAAGCAACCAGTTAAGAACAGTGGGAGGTGGGAGTACTACCCAATGGTCCAAAGGACTCTGTGAGCTCAATGGGAAGTGCAGTGGTGTCATCAGGCTGCTGCACGCTCTTGTTACAGCCAGGACACCTTGTTCCTTTGACACAGCCTGCAGCTTGGTTCTGGGAATTGTTGTGGACTCCTATTAAGGATCTGACTGCATGGAAGGGAGCTGCCTCAGCATCTACAGATGGGTTCAGCACATGAAAGCAGAGGGTTGCTGTCAGATTTCACCCCTGTGCACACAGACCAAAGATTCTCTGCTGCAGGCGTGCCAAGCACCAGACTGGGTCAGAGAGAATCTCCTGCTCACCACTAATGGCACATCAGATCATGGGAGAAGTCAGCACTCAGTGTCCTCAACACAACTTGGCTCAAACCCCTGGCCATCCTTTTTTCAGGTCCTCAACAAGGATGAATAGAAATCCAGAAAGGACAGACCCAAGACAAAGCAGATGAACAAAGGGCAGAAATAAATGGAAATTTACGTCTCACAAATACAAGAAGGGGAAAAACAAGCATTGAGGAGAGCAGAATCTTCATCAGGGGGTGGTAGACCAAGAGCTAGGAAGACCATCTGCCCTGAAACTGGAGCCTGAGTGTCTTCTGTAAACAGTCATAATCCTGATTCTGCCGTCTCTGCTTTTTTGGAACTATTCTGCTTCTATAAAGTTCTGAAGCCTTAAAATTGAAGCCATTCTGAGGGTACAGTGTCACTGGCAATGGTTTCCATCAGCCTTCCAACTGCACTGTAAACAATTGCTTCCTGCTCCTGTTGTGTAATGACTGGAAGATAAAAACAAGACGTATTTACTTTCTCCAACCCAGCAATTCCAGCCCTGACCCAAAGCAACTGCGTGGCCTACCAAGCCTCCTCCTCCTTCCCCTCCTCCTGGCTGAGCTCTGCAGACCAGTCAGCAGAGAGAGCAAAAGGGCAGAGGAAAGTACACAGAAACAAGGAGCACTTGATGCCGCCAGCACCAAACTCTCTCACCCCCCCTCTTTTCCTCATGGACTATTTTAATCCTGCTTTTTTTCAACTCCCCTGAGCCCTGGATTTTGTTTTCCTTCTGACTCGTACAAAGCCTGAGTGATCTGCAAAGGCAAAAGGGACTCATCCTGACCATAATAAGCTGGTTATTAGTAGGTAGTTACTAAAGGTTTTGATTTAGAACTTGACTGTTTTTTCACACGTAGCTTAGGGTGAAATCTGCAGGGCTCCAAAGAGGGATCCCAGCGCACCCAGACTTGGTTTTATTCTTGTTTGGGCACGTTCAGTTGGCTCGGGCCAACTGTGGCAGAAGAAGGCTGGGTAAGCATTCAAGGTCAATAAGGTTGTGATAATAAATTACAAAATATTTACAGTTTCCAAGAGTGCAGGGTTGCATCAGCAGTTCAGCAGGAAAACGCTCCAATTTTAAAACTCACAAAGGAAACACACCCTCACCTGCGTTCTGACACAAAACAAAGCAGGAATACACTGATTTCAGCATTATTCAGGCAGTAAAGCTCAACCAATCCCCCCCTTGGGGTGTAAACTGCCAGAAACATGCACCTTCCCCAAGACCAACTGGAAAAAGTCAAGAGAAACTGCAGTTGATCATAGAATCACAGAATGATAGGGGCTGGAAGTGACCTCTGGAGATCATTGAGTCCAACCCACCTGGCAGAGCAGGATCACCTAGACAAGGTCTCCCAGGATTGCATTGTCCGTGCAGGTTTGGAATCTCTCCAGAGAATGAGACCACAACCTCTCTGGGCAGCAAGGGCCAGGTTCCTTCACTCTCTCAGGAAAGAAGTTTTTCCTGATGTTGAGGTGGAACTTCATGTGTTCTAGTTTGTGACCATTGCCTCTTGTCCTGTCACTGGGCCCCCCCTGAAAAGAGACTGGCCACATCATTCTGGCACCCACTCTTTAAGTATTTACAAGCATTGATCAGATCCCCTGTCAGGCTTCTCTTCTCCAGACAAAAAAGACCCCACTTCCTCAACCTTTCCTCATCAGAGAGATGCTCCCATCCCCTCATCATCCTCATACCCTTTGCTGTACCCTCTCCAGCAGTTCCCTGTACTTCAACTGGGGAGGCCAGAACTGGACATCACTACAGATGCAGCCTCACCAAGGCAGAGTCAAGGTGGGGGAGAACCCCTTTGACCTGGTAGACACTCTTCTCAGTGCACCCCAGGATAATACTGGCCTTCTTGGCCACAAAGGCACATCACTGGGTCATGGTCATCCTACTGTACACCAGGATTCACAGGTCTTTTCCCACAAAGCTGCTTTCCAGCAGGTCAGCCCCTCACCTGTACTGGTCCATGGGGTATTCCTCCCCAGAAGCAGGACCCTACACTTGTCCTTGCATTTCATGAAGTTCTCCTCCATCGAGCTCTCCAGCCTGTCCAGGTCTCTCTGGTTCACAGCACAGCCTTTTGGTGCATCAGCCATTCCTCCCAGTTTTGTGTCATAAGGAAACGGCTGAGGGTCTACTCTGTCTCTCCATCCAGGTCCTTGAGGAATATGTTGACCAAGACTGGACCCAGTACCAACCCCCAGGGAAGACCACTGGTTACAGACCTCCACCTGGACCCTGCACCACTGCTCACAACCCTCTGAGCTCTGTCCTTCAGCCAGTCATGATTTTTCATCTGATTTCACTATCAGGTCTGGCAATAAAATCTGCTACTGTCTGTGGTAACCTTGTCATTTGACTTTTTCCACCACACGTTTAACAAAGCAGTGCGTATGATGTCAGCTTTAATTCCATCTCAAGAACAATCAAAGAGGGTGTACCAAATTCCTGCAACAACAACTGTTCTAATGTTAACACCACAGGAAGCAGGGAAGGCAGTTTTTGAAGAGGTCATTGTATTCTGACAGTCAAAAGTCTAAAGCCTGGACACAAGGCAGGAACAAAACAACATTTACCTTTTGACTATTATCCTTGCCCTGCAGATTTCAGAGTGCCTTGTAATCTTCACCCCACCCAAGTCACCCCAGTTCCTCGTACGGATACCAGAGACAGGAGGTTGATAGCTCAGCAAATACCACACACGAATTTCTTCCACTCAACTACAGCAGCTGCTCTTCCAACCTTGCTCACTGTAGCCAGGTTTGTCATTCCATACTTTATAAGGCACCGAGGTTACCGAGCAAGCATCTTCCGCGCAGAGGTACAACAGGCCGAGCTTTTTAGCAAGCCCGTGACAGACACTATGATAACGAGCAACGCTATTACCCTTCGCAGCCAACACACTCGGGTCACCGCCTGCCTGAGAGCGTCGTCCAAGCGGGCAGGGGACTGCACAGAGGCAGGGGAAACTCCAAACGCCTCCCAGCCCGGCGGGCTCAACCCGTCCACCGGGAGGGCTCCTGTCCCCCCGTCTTCACGGCCGGGGACTCGCGGAGGCCCCAGGGGCGGGGGTCGGAGCCCCGCGCATTGCCGGCCGGGATGACATCATCACGCGGCAGCTGCGGCAGCGCCGGGACCGGGCCCCGAACCCGGCTCCCCCTTCCCCTCCTTCCCCCGGACCCGTTTCGTGCGGCGCAGCCCGACGGCGGCCGAGCCTCCGGCCACGACGCGACGGGTCGGAGGGGTCGCCCCGAAGGTCAGCACGGCGGGGACGGCGCGGGGACCTCCCTAACCCCACCCCCGCCCGGCTCACTGAAGGTGCGGCGCTGCTTGAAGGGCCGGTCCGAGGGCATGGCGGCCGGGCTGGGGGTGGGGGGGCGCCGGGTCGGGTCGCGGGTACCAGCGGGCGGCTCTGTCTGTCTAGCGGCGCGGCCTGCGCTGCAGCTGCAGCGGAGAGGGCCGGTGACGTCACCTCGGCACGCCCGCCAGGGGCGGGGCTCTGATCCGCTCCGTACGCCAGCTCCCCTCGCCAGCTCCCGCCCCGGCCCCGCCTGTTCTGCCGGGAACGGAGGGACGAGAGACCTGGCCGGGGCTGTGGCTGCAGCACCGCTCCGGTCCTTCCCCTGCTCCACGGAGAAGACCGTGACAAAGACCAGCCCCCACCCAGCCGCTGCCGGCAAGGCCTGGCCCGACTTCTCTCAGATTGTTTTTTTCCCCCTCAGGCAGCACGCAGCCAACACAAGCACCTGTGGTGCTGCAAATACGACAGAGACGTTGACGTCATCGGGAGGGTCGTGTCCAGTCAGTACGGAAGAGCAGGGCTATTTACGAATAGGGACAGGGTGGTTTCTTAGAGGCTGAGCCCACCAGCAGCAGGTCTCTTTATTTGGGGCAGAGCAGAGCAAGCAGAGGGTCTCGGGTGAGCACAGCAGGAGGATGGAGACCTGGGCTGGGGTTTCAAAGGTGCCGGAAGGATGGAGGTGTCAGTCACTATGGAAAAAGTAACCCCACCTCAGTAAGACCCAAACCAGAGACCTTTCCTATGCCCATTTCCAGGTAGCACATCACTGCTAAGCTGGCACAAGATGATGCTGGGGCACCTTTGATCACCTTTCTCCACATAGCCCCTGTGCACAGGGCATCCTCTGGATCTTTGGTGTCCTTATCATCATCTAGATCACTGTAGATGACTTCCAGCACTGCTAATTCTCTCAGGTACTGGATAGCTTTTCATCTGTGGTAGTTCACTTTATTGGAAAGCTGTCAGTAGCTACTGCTGGAGATCTCCACTCAAAACAGCTTCTGAGCATTCTTGCTGTGTCCTGTGAGATGTCTTGAGGCTGGTGGGAGTGGAACCATCCATGCAGGGAAATCATCCATGCAGGGGAACTATCCATGCAGAAGCTGCCTACTGAGGCAGTTCAGACCATAGCTGTATCTCTTCTACACGATGGCTGTAGCTTCTATAGTCAACAAACCTGGACATCAACTAATCTCACCAAGATAATCAGATACTTGCTGTTCCCAGGCTTCCTCTATCATTCCTCAACTAACAGGTCTGTTGTTTTCCCTACTGTATTCAGAGCCACATCTACACTGAATATTTTAAAGACCACTGTACAAGTAGGACAGGCTATTTCTGGAGTGACTGTAAATTAATCAAAAAGCACCTGCAATGAGAATGTCAACATTTCACAAAGCACCATGTTTAATCTTCCTACTGGATGCACGTGGCAACAAAAGCTGCATTCTGCTGAAGCAATCTCTGTTTGCAGTGAATTGGTACAAAATATGATTGGACACAAAATGTTATAAAATTAAGTAGAATCTTGCTAAAAAAAAACACATGACAGATGCATCTATTAAACTGCTCCAATGATAAAAATTGTCACCAATTAAAAGAAAAAATATCTGTAACTACAAACAAATTCTTTTCTCTTTGTAGAGTTTACCTGAGAAAGGGTCTTCCTTGACCAAACAGCAGCAGTTGTTAATTGACTAACACACAGTGCTAAGGAAGCATAAGCTTCTTGTAATCAAAACATTAATGAGGGAAGCAGTAGTGCTGAATTACACACAGCAGGCTGATCAATGTTAGACTGCATTCTCAGGAACAGGGTTTTTGTATTGCTACTGTTGTAAAGTGTTAACCCCTCTGATGAGAGGCATGAGGAACTCTTTCAAATGTAGTGATTTACTCCCTGATTTTATCCATATACCTCATTGCAGGACCGGGTCCGTAATTCTACAGAAGATTATTCATACATCTGAGTGGGAGAAAAGACACTAGTTAATGGAACCTCTGGAGCTTCTCAGAATATTAATGTTCTTACAAAAATGGACCATGGATCAAGAAGTTTTCCTGCTAACACATCACAGTATGATTTATACACCTCTTCCCTCAGTCCTATGGTGGTTTGACCTTGTTTGAATGCCAGGTGCCCAGCAAGCTGCTCTAGCACTCCCTCCCTCCTCCCCCTCTCAGCTGGACCAGTGGGAAGAAAATAAGATGAAACTCATGGGTTAAGACAAAGGCAGTTTAATTAAAAGCAAAGCAAGGCCATATGCGGAAGCAAAAGAAAACAAATATTTATTCTTACCACCAGCAGGTGCTGTCTGGCCCCTTTTCAGGGGGCTCCAAACACGCAGCAGTTGCTCCGGAGGACAACCATATGTCCCCCCATCTCCTCCTTTTCCCAGCATTTATAGTTCAACTGATGTCACAAGGTCTGGAATATCCTTTTGGCCAGTCTGGGTCAGCCATCCCAGTTATGTCCCCTCCCAAGATCTTGTCCCCCTGCATCCCACTGTGGGGGGAATGTTGGAATCCAGCCCTGGCGCTGTGTGAACCCTGCCCAACAGCAGCCACTGCACAGGAGGGTTACCAGCACCTTCCCAGCTCCCAGTCCAAAGCACAGCACTGGGAGGGTTGCTGGGGGGAAATTAACTCCAGCTCAAGTCAGACCCAGTACAAGACCTCATCTTTCCTGAACAATCCTGCACATACCAATAGCTTTTGCCTGTCCTTACCAATGTAATGGGCAAAACTCCTTATTTACAGAGGTGTGCTTAAGATCTTAAAACGCCCTTGCTCAGTCACAGGTTTAAAGGGAATAGAAGGAACTAGCAATATCAACCCATCACCAGCAACTGTCCTGACATGACCTCTGATCAACAGCAAGCACTGTGCATGCCAGCCTTCCCACAGGGTGAACGCTGCTGGTAATAAGCAACCCTGGATGCTTGTGAAAGCAGGCTAGTGGAGGGAAATGTCCCTCAAAGAATCCTGTTGTACTGGTAAGGGAAGTGCATTTTTTTTGTCAACAGAAATCATGTCCATGCTCAGCTGTCTGCTGGCAGGACAGTGTCTGTCAGAGCTCCCTGCACACCCCAGCTTTTCCTACAGACTGTACTTGTCAAAGAGCTACTCTAGCTCTACTAATGTAAGGCCAGCCTCTATTGGCGTAACTATGTCTGCCAGAATTTAATCCCCTAAAGATGTAGCTGTACATAACAAAAGTGTCAAGATCAAACAAATGTCTCGTACGTGAAGAGAAGTGCTGAACAATCACAGCTCAGCCAATTCAGGCAGACAGAGTTGCTTGGAAGGGTGCTGGAATAAACAAGCTGGAGCAGCTTGAGTGAGCTGCTCGCAGATCCACAACCCACAGATGATGAGTTTCCGCATGCCTAGCTTCTGCATTATTAATATCATATCCCTTCCTCTGGCAGAGCCTTATCTTGGTGCAGTTAGCCCAAGAGAGCACATCCTTGGGCCTGAAGTGCTGCTGGTCACAGCCCAGAGCCCTCTCTGCTGCTTCCTTTCATTAGCTTGTCAATGCATTAGGGTTTGTTTTCCACTTCTCAGCAGCAGATACTTTCTCTGCCTCCAGAGAGGGATCCAGCAAAACTGTCTCCCTCCCCAAGACAGCAAATTAGCCAGCCTCCAGCCATAACACAAAGCAGCTCCAAGGCACAGATTGCTAAGGCTATTCAAGCCCTCCTTTGAACCACCTCACTATGCCTTCTGGCTATAGAAAAGGACTAGAACTATAATTTTTCAAATCTTCCTCAATTTAACAGTAATTTTACTATACAAATGACTAGACCCAGATTCAGCTGGGTCTCATACTCAACTGGACATGAAGCTGAACTTCATTCAGTCTCTTTCTTGACCCTCTTAAGATAACTTAGGAAAAGTGAAAAGTGAAAAACTTGCATACACAGGAATTGCTTCTGGTCAAACTCCTGTGACTCTGATGCCCCTGATTCAAAGAAATCATCTTTGCTCCACAGTAAGCATCTGAATGTAATAGATCTGTTGTTCTTCAGTGTCATGCATCCCATCCTCCTTTTCTAAGAAAAAAATCAGATTAACTTTGCTAGCTTAAAGGTAGCCCTGGCATGGTGTAAGCAGAACCCTGCCCTGACTAGATGGATTTCATAAGCTCCTCCAGACTCCTAAACTGAGCTTCTTCAAGAGCTCTTTGTTCAAATCCCTGACTGTAATTCAAGTCAGACTAAAAACATCCCTTGAAAAACAAACAAAGCGAAACTGAGAACAAAAACAAAATGCCAAAAAACCCCATCCCTGAACCAACCCCAAAATCCTCTCCAAAACCCCAAACCATCAGCACATAGAGATACTCAGTAATTCCACTGCAAGTTTATGGTCTCCACACAATGCAGAAAATGGGCATGATCATTGTTTTGCAATAGGTTTATTTATCACATCTTGTTTAAAAAAAACCAAACCAAACCAAACAAACCACCTCAACACCCTCTGTCCCCAGCTCTGATACGACACAAAACCACTGGAAGAGGTGGTAGGAACATGCTCCAGCATAGGAGGCAATTAGGAGCATGTTGCACATGTACTTTGACTAACTCCTTGTTTAGAGAAAGCAACAGAAGAGTAAATATAGTCCCAAGTCTAATTCACCAACTCCTCCTCAAAATGACTTGTGATAAAAGAAAAAAGGTCCACTTATTTCTGTTTGTAAACAACAAAAACACCTGCTTCTGTTTTTCCAGACATTACTGAAGTGGCATAGCAAAGTCAACACTAATGCTCTATTCTTTACCATTAAATTAAACAAACAAACAAACAAACAGTTGGACAAAGGGGGAAAAAATAGATTAAGTCAATGTAATCATTCATTTGGATTCTGGATGACAATCAGGAAGTAGTCTTTATCTGGAAGAAAAAAAAAGAAAATAAATGATTCTTTCATTGCTGATATTTATTCAAAGCAACAGTAGATTTAAACATTTTTCATCTCTCACTGATACACTGTGGGAACTACAGAGTCCTGACATACACTCTCAATGAGCAAACAGGCATCACATAATCACAGGATGGTAGGGTTTGGAAGGGACCTCCGAAGATCATCTAGTCCAACCCCCCTGCCATAGCGGGACAACACTAGAGCAGATCACTCAGAAATACATCCAGACAGGTCTGGAAAGTCTCCAAAGAAGCAGACTCCACAGCCTCTCTGGGGAATCTGTTCCAGTGTTCTACAACTCTTACAGTAAAGTTCTTCCTCATGTGGAGGTGGAACTTCCTGTACTCCAGCTTGAATCCATTGCCCCTCAACCTGTCACAATGCACAAGTGAAAAGGTTGTCCCTGCCTTCTTGACACCCAGCCCACATGCATTTATAGATATTTATACACATATAGGCATGTCAGATCACTTATTTTTAGGAATCTTACTGAGAAAAAAAAAAATCTCAGCTTTAGAAACTGCTTCCAAGCCAACTGAATTCAATTCAGTTTCTGCCTAGGAAATACTAGCAACTGGCATGTGCCATGATGGAATCAAAAGACGTGGTGCAAGACAATGATTTGGCTGTTACCTTACAGGCAAAATGCTGGGCAGCAGAGGCTGTAGCTCTGTTTTTCCTGGAACAATGCTTAATCCTCTCTTTTCATCCTTTGTACAGAAGTCAGACACTGCCTCAGCATAAACCCCAGAGTCTGTCTTAAGATCTGCCTTGACCCGTCCCTGCAGAGCGGTCTCCTGTGATCACCTCCTTTCCCTCTCAATCAGTACAGTCCCTGGCATCCTGGAGTGTACTAGAAGGGGTGTGGTTGCTAGGTCAAGAGAGGATCTCCTCCCCTCTGCCCTTTGAAGGTTGCATTTGAAGTATTTTGTCCAGTTCTGGACCCTTAATTTCAAGAGGGACAAGGGAGCTGCTTGAGAGAGTCCAGCACAGAGCCACGGAGATGACTGTAGGAGTGGAACAGCTCCCTGCTGAGGAAAGGCTGAGGGAGCTGGGGCTCTCTAGCTCGGAGAAAAGGAGACTGAGTTTGACCTAATTAATGTTTATAAATATGTAAAGGGTGAGTGTCAGGAGAATGGAGCCAGGCTCTGCTCATTGACATCCAGTGAAAGGACAAGAGGCAATGGGTGCAGCTGGAACACAGAAGGTTCCACAAAAATATGAGAAAAACTTCTTTACGATGAGGGTGACAGAGCCTGGAACAGGCCGCCCAGCAAGGTTGGGGGGGTCTCCTTCTCTGGAGATGTTTAAAACTCACGTGGACGAATTCCTGTGTGACCTGATCTAGGCAATCCTGCTCAGGCAGGTGGACTGGACCAGATGATCTTCTGAGATCCCTTCCAGTCCCTAGCATACTGTGATACTGTGTAATCCCATCACAGTCAATGCTGGATGAAGGAGCAAAGCTGAGTTCCTGACACATTAGTGAACTATACTCATTGATACCCATTTCCACATTTCATGGAATATTGAGGGCATTTCTGAAAAGAAGGTTGTTGATTCAGGCTTACAGTTACAATATGCTCCATTACTTTCCTCTGAATTGGAGAATCTACCAGACTGTATTGTTTCATCACTTATCAAGTCTACAGTGATGAACTGAAATAGCTATCACAACATATTCCTTTCCAACTCTCTCTTGTGAGTTTGTACTGAAAAACAGAAGAAGGAAGGAAAGGAAGGAAAGGAAGGAAAGAAGGGAGATCATCAAGTCTGGATAATTTTTTCCTCGTGTTGAGGTGGAACTTCCAGTGTTTCACCTGCAACCGTAACCTCTTGTCCTATCACAGGGCACAACTGAAAAGAGACTGACCCCTTCATCTTTACACCCACCCTGCAGATACTTGGAAACATTCATAATATCCCTTATCAGTCTCCTCCAAGAGGAGATCATGTAATAGGAATACAAGCAGCAAGCCAACTTTTCTCTGAGGCTGACAGAATCTATCTGAGGAGACAAGAATTCTGCTGGATTCCCTGACACTTGCTTTCACTCCACTCACTTTTACCTGGTGCAACCATGATTTCATTTTTCTTGGAGCGGATCCGCAGGAATGTGAGGTCATTCTGGGGATCAATGTCTCTCACAATGCTCCTTGCCTTTATGATGAAGCTGTGCATGAGGCCTACATACTGAATTGTTGTGGAGTTGTCCATAGTACTTTTGATAGGAATACCTGCAAGAAATGGGACAGCAAGAGTCAGCAACAACACTTTGGGCATGGTCACCTCCAACTGGGGTGGCTAATTAACTTAAACAGATGATGTTGCTACCAGGGACTAGGAATGTTCTTCATAAACTCTTAAAAAGAACAGGGAACAGAAATAATGTGGAAAGGCTAAGATCAAGAACCACAGGTGAGAGCTCTTTACCTCTATCGACATCAGTACCTTTATTTTTGCTTCTTGTTAATGAGATTTATAAATAGAAATAAATAATAACAAGAGAAAAAAAATGTGAATAAGAAACACCAATGTTTCCATTTTGTTATCCTGACTGGGGACAGCACTTCCTTTCAGTAAGGCTCCTGAGCATTAGAGTTAAATGATACTCAAGCAAGCTAGGCTGGGATCAGTGCTGAACCTGGAGGACATCAGCTGCTACATCACTCGGTAACAAAGCTGAGGCTCCCACATTCATCTCTAAGAGCCGACTCAGTCCTGTGAGCTCCCTGGGTCAATGCCTGTGTGCCAGACCCACTGACACCATTTTGCTACCCATGAGATATGTTTTCTCACAAAAAAAAGACAGCCAGAATTCAGCTCATATGTCAGAACAACATAGCCAGCCAACTCCCCAGTACTGGCATGGCAGAAAAACTGTTTCAGCTGTATGTTCAAGTAAGTGCAGATTCAGCCTGGAGAGCTGAATCCATCACTCACTGTCATGAGCAAGCAGCGAGCAGGAGCACGAGCTGTGTACAAGTATGTAATGGTCTGATCTGCCATATATTCACACACAGCTTACTCACAATATTTTATAATTATAATTTCTAGGAAATACTACATTTAAATTGATAATCACACCATTTTAAGAACTTGGGCTTTGACAGAACACAGTCTCAAACTCTGGCATAACTCCAATCTTTCTGCATTTTTGCAATTTATTTCCTAAAACAATGGTGAGCTTGCAGAAAAACAGAAATGAGAACCCAGTTGTCTCTGAAAGCCCAATTATTGGCTATCTGCTCTGGCTACAGGGAAGCCTTAGCTAAAGATGGACTGGAATCTAAATGCAGGTAGTACAATCAGTGATCCTCAAAGGGCATGTTTAGATGTCTTGGAAAAAGAAGACTGACCCAGTACCTTCTGAATTCACAACAATGATTCCTTGCACTCCTTTTTGGCTCTGAATTCGCTTCAGTGTTTCTTCCACCTCAGCCTGGAAACAAAGCACAAAGCAACATCAGATTACAGCTGCTCTTTGCCTTCCACCAAAGCTTTGTAATGATGTGTCTGGAAACAAAGCAATGCAAAGATGATTCAAATGGGCACTATCTGCCTCACTCTACAAAACAGTGTCTGTACTTTGGTACTACCTTTTCTGCACGTCCTTTTCAGTTTAATATTTGTCTTCACTCTTTACCAACAGATTATAATCTTGGGAAAACCTGGAACTCCCCTCTAACCATCTTTACCTCTCTCCTCCATGCCAAACCTCCTGCAACCTCACACATAAGTTCCTTACTTGTGGGCTCAACTAGAAGACTGCTTAGTCAGACTGCTCAAATTTAGATGTCGAGCAAAAATAATGTAAAAAAAATATATCCTGGGTACACAACCACCTTCCCTTCTGTGAAATTAATGTTAAAAGCTTTTACAAGTAACAAAAGAGAGGGGAAAAAACAATGATGAAGTGCTATTTGTAATTAAGATTCATGCTGTGATAGCTACAAGATTACATCTAACAAGTTACAAAAGCAACTTAGAAAAAAAAAAAAGGAAGAAAGAAAAGTGAAGACCAAGGTGGGAGGGTCTTTTTTCCTTCTCTGTAAAAACTACCAACTTCGGAGGAGCTTTCAAACCCTTCTGCATAACTTCTGTTATAAGTTATATATATATATATATATGCTATAAGTCAATTGAGATGTCACTATGGGGTCTCTAACAAGATCATAAAATGTCAGCACCTGAGCCATTTTCCACAGCTGGGTGAGTACTGGATATGGTTTTAATTTCCATTAAGGGAAACAGACACTTAGCATCTTCCAGATCTGGCAAAGTCTAATGGAAACAGTCCAGGAGGAAAGGCAGGAATCAGGAAAAGTGAGACGAGACCTGTGTGGGGCATCTTCCCCAGAAAGCTGAGGTTCTTTGGCATTGCGAACAACTCTCTCTTCACTGCCACCCTACAGCAAACATGCACAGTCATGTTATAAGCCCCGTTCCCTAAGAAGAGGACTTGTTCTAACAGAGCAACGCAGCTTCAACCCCAGGCCTGCTTGGCAAACTCCCTGCGTGCTGCTCGTGTGGCCTGGAGTAACACCAACTGTCGCTGAGAAAAGATGGTACCACCTGAGTTAGTCTTTATGAAGCCGTTTTTCTGTCTTATCTAGCATAGAAAAAAATAAAAAGCAGTCTCTTCAACAAAGCTCTTGATTATTTCTGAATGCTGGACTCTTTTCAAATGGAAGACAAGGAAAGTGAAATAAAGAATAAGTCACGGAGTGCACAAACGCCGAGAGGAATATGGTGGCAAACTGTTGTCTGAAATAATTTCCGGACTTCTTGCTGGCAGTATTTAAGTCCCGATTTGCTAAATATTTGCCTTCCTTGGACCTTAGCAAACCTACCTGGATGCAAAGAAGCATCCATACAGAATATTTATTTTCAATTCCTGCTAATGACCCACAGATAATCTAACTCACACCGTGGGTGGTCTAACACTTCCCTGCTTTCTGGTGACATGGGAAGGTCCTGCTCCTCCTGTTCTTACTTCCTGACACACACATACCAGTTCACACACACATGCCAGCTCCAGTGCTTGTCCAAAACCTTGGCAAGCCAGTTTAACTCCCCTGACCAGCAAAAGGGTTACTGAGAAAAAAATTAAGTATCTAACTCATGAAACAAAATGACCACATCTCAGTAAAGGGCTGAAGAGATACAAGACATAAGGAGAGACATGGTTTAAAAATAATAAATACCCTCCTATCATCAATTTGTTCTTGTATGACCTTTGCTGCATACACAACAGTAGTCTGTATCTTCCTGTTTCCATTCAGGAAGTTTTAACTCCTAGGTTAGCCTGGAAAATAAATCTTATTAGACCATTTCAATTTTCCATCTGTAACTTAGGTCGGTTATTTACTTCTTCTGAAATTTCCCCACGTTTTCATCCCAAACTTCATGAATATGCACTAGCCAACAATACATACAGACAAAAACCAACCTTCAACACCATGACAATAAAGAAGAAACATGTTCCAAATACCACAGAACAGTGAACAGCCAGTTGTCTTAGTTTGGTTTTTTTGTTGTTGTTTTGTTTTTGTTTTGTTTGTTTTCTGGCTGCTTTTGGCTTTATGAATTGTAATTCAGTTGGTGTAAGAATCACAGAATGATGTGGGTCGAAAGGGACCTCCGAAGATTTGAGTCCAACCCCCGTGCCACACAGGAACAGATCCAGGCAGGAGGCTCCACAACCTCTCTGGGCAGCCTGTTCCAGGCTCTGTCACTCTCACAGTGAAGAAGTTTTTCCTCATGTTGAGGTGGAACTTCCAGTGTTTCACCTGCAACCATAACCTTTTGTCCTATCACAGGGCACAACTGAAAAGAGACTGACCCTTTCATCTTTACACCCACCCTGCAGATACTTGGAAACATTCATACGATCCCCTCTCAGGCTTTTCCAGGATAAACAGCCTCAGACAGGGCTCTCAGCATTTCCTCAGCAGAGAGATTCACCTTCCTTGTAGTCTCCATTAGACTCTTAGTATTTCCCTGTCCCTCTTGAACTGAGAAGACCAGAACTGGACACAATACTCCAAATGTGCCCTCACTAGTGCAAAGCAGAGGGGCAGGAGAACCTCCCTCGACCTGTTGGCCACACTCTATGCATCCCAGGAGACCACTGGTCTTCCTGGCCACAAGGGCCTATTGCTGTGAGAACTTACTGTTCCCCCAGGTCCCTCTCCATGGAGCTGCTTTCCAGAGATGGGCAGATTTTCATCTGCACGCCTCTTCAGCCAGCCCAGCATATTTCAGTGCTCGGCAGAACGACCCCAAGTAAACCTAGCCACGATACGCTGCTTTCCACAGCAGCAGGCCCGTCAGGCAGGGCTCTGCTGTCCCGGGGCCACCCCTCAAAAGGCCGGCGGGGCCTCCTCCGCTGCGGGAAACACCGGCCGGACACAAGGAACGGCAACATCCCGGCCAAACACCCGTTGAACAAGAGTAAAAACAGAGCCACACCCGCATGTTCCTGGCACAGGAACCAAAGCCAAGTCCAACCGGGCAGGAATAAGGGAAATGGCAGAGGGCTCAGATTGCCCACAGCAGGGCCTCGCTTTAGGAGATGCAGGACGGTGTCCCGGGCCAAGGGCAGACCCTCCGCTGCAGGACGAGCAGGGGCGTTTCCCAGGCCGAAGCTCCCGTCCCCGCCTCACCGAAGGCCAGACGGCAGCGCGGACCCTCCCCCGGCAGCCCAGGGACGCCCCCAGCCGCCAGACCCGGGGCCGCACCACCCGCGCCCCAGCCCGATCCCGGCCAGACCCCGCGGCCTCGCCCCTCACCCACCATCTTGAGCCGCCACCGCCTCCGCACCCAGTAACAGCACCGCGCGCACGCGCCACCCGCTCCACCAATGGGCTGGGAGCAGCCGCGGGCCCGGCGGGCACCTGACCCGGAAGCGCCGGTCACACAGCGGGGCGGGACCTCCGGCTGCCACCGCCCCTCCCACGGCCGCGGGGCCCGGGGGGTGAGGCACGGGCCTTGGTCGCTCTGGGCGACCCTTTCGCTTCCGAAAGGCACGGAGCGGTTCGGGGCATACAGATTTTAATGGCAAAACAGCTTATAATGGAAAACAAGCACTGGAACAGTTCCCCACACAGATGTTCTGCACCCCCTCCCTGCCACCCCACACCCTAAATACACCTCCCCCAGCCCCCCACTCCAATCTTAACCCTTCCCATGGCTCGAATGTAAACGCTGGTTTCAAGAACCCTGGGCTGGCAGGGGAGCTGTACTGGGGGATTCACCACCACTTCTTCCCCCTCTCCTCCACCCTTGGTGGCTGGGACAGTGGCAGGTCC
>VYZU01045295.1:40362-50834 GCA_013401355.1 Ceyx cyanopectus | reverse complement strand
TCTTTTCTTTTTTGTCTTTTTTCGGCAATTTCCTTTCTCTTTATTAGCAGTTCTAGATCAGAAACAAGCATTTAATTTCATACTGAATTAACTCCTTTCTTTGGGGGCCTTTGATTCAGTCTCAAGTGTGCAAAGGACAAGCAGATAAGATGCAGCAGAATTACCACAAAACTGGTTGTTTGCTTTTTTTTTAATATAATATCTGTTAATTTTCTGCTGCGTTTGTCTGTTTTATTGGCAGTTCCCTCAAGGACCAAAGATAATAGAGGCCACAAAACCAGGCAGTAGGGAGGTTTATGTGCAGTTTCATGACTATTGTATAAGATTCTTCATACTCAGAAATAAATGAGGTGTCGGCATTGAGTTTTTTGATGAATTAATTTTTTTGCTAATGGGCATGCTGTGGGACTCCTTCAACAACTTCTAGGCACAAGGAAAACCTGAGCAATATCCAATGTTATGGATGTAGACACTCATTCTACACTGTCAATGAGTTCACTCATTGACACTGGATTAATTTTATTACTAATGAAAAAATGGGCATGTATCACTGGCTGGTAAGTAGCTACTAAACAGAGTTTATCTCTAAACCCTGAATCATAAATTACAGACTTTTTAGACTTCTGCATAACTGTGCTAAGGCACAGAAGGGCAGAACTATTTTGTATCTGCGGTAGATTGCTTGCTAGTTTCTTTCTTTTTTTTTTCTTTTTAATTTGTACTCCTTGATGTTTCAACATCAGATTTTCTGTAATGAGAGTGTTAGTTGATTCAAATTCTGTAGTGGTCTTATATTGTGGGCGAACATTTTTGTATGCTCAGACACTTTCTCTGGTGGTTCAGGTCAGAACTGGTGTTATCAAAGAAAACTGAGTTAATGGTATTTACCATCTAATCTCATTACATGCTGCCTTGCTATTGTTTTAAATTCTATACAATCCATTTTATGTTTGTACTTACTGGAAGTATCAGGAGACAAATTTGCTGTTATGTTTTAACTATTCTGATGTGTGGATTTTCTAAACATGTCAAAGTTTTAATTTTTTTTTGTTAAGCCTGGGTTTCAAGTTATTTGTTTTTCTTCAAAAGTCTGTCATAATAAACAAGCTAGCAAAGAGCAGGAGAAATAGAACTTCCAGGGTTAAAGCATTAATTGGCATTGTGCATCATCCATCAGCAGAGGATAAAGCAGGAGTCAGTGTTCAGTGCTTATTCCCAAGGGTTACTCCATGGAAATCTGCAAGTCTTGTGATCTTCCAGTAAAGCTTACATCAATCTCACATGGATAGGCTGGATTCTGTAGTGCTTTAGACAATGGATTGCAGATTGTGAGGTGTGGGCTTTATACAGCATTTTGAATTTTGTTCAGTAAATATAAGTAGATTACCTCATACAGAGAGATTGTTTTTCCTCTTTTTCCCTATAAAGAAGAAATCTAACAGTATAGTTGATCTTTTCACTCATGGTAGGTTGTTCTCTTTCACTCCCAGGTGGAATCTCCCTGGTGGGGAAAGATGTGTCTTTTGCAATGTTAGGAGTGGGGGGTGGCAGAGGGCTGTCCCCTTTGGATGGGGTTCTTCCATTAGCTGCCTGCCCAAGGGCTCCAGCACTTGGACCATCAGTCCCGCTCTCCTCCCTACCATCCAACAAAATGTTCATTACTTTTTTTTTTCCTCCCCCCCGTCCACATCCGGATCTTACTTGGATTGCCTTGTTTTCATACTGTCTTAAAAGTTCATGCTTCCAACAGTTGTTTGCCTGATTTGAATTCCTGACATCTCACCTTTTTTTCATCCCCCTCCCCCTTTTTCACCTGTGATCCACTGCTTTGTTTGATGTTAAACCTCTGTGGCTTTGGGAGGAATGCAGAAGGGCTCATCCTGCTCTGGGTACTGACATATCCATATTGCTTTCCATCAGCTGTTCTGAAAACAGACTTATAGCCTTAAGTGAAATGGAATAAACACCTGTCAGGTGCTATCATACAGTCTGATGGGTCTTTGGACTGCTTCTGAGAAGAAATTCTGTGGAGGTGACATCTCTACTGCCACCCTGAAGAGTGCTAATGGCTTTGCCACCCTCCCTGGAGCACTGGAAATGATGTGCTCTGGGGCCAATGAACTAGCTGATTGGATCTCATGGATTAGTTTGATGGGGCTTCTTGTATACAATGGGGAGCATCATAGACGTCCTGGTAAATAATTCATTCTTTACATAGCAGTATTTAAAAATAAAACATTTGCGAGCTAAATATGATAGGATCATGGCTACGTTAAGACCGTGTCTGTGTGCTCTGTGTCCTGGGGAGGAGAGGGCCCTAGTTCAGGGAATTGTTTTCATGGGGACAACACAGGACAAAGTGTGGTTTGTGCTATAGGGGATACTGAGCTAGACCTGGGCATGAGGGAAGTGGGATGGACTTGATGTCACCAACTGCTATTGAGTACTCCAGCACTTGATTTCATTGCTTGTCAGCTAAAGCGAGTTTACTACTGGAGGAATAAATTTAAACATCTTCAGCTAATTGCAGTTGACGAGACAAAGGCAGTTTGACTTTCCAGTATTAATTAGCAAACCCATACTAATTAGCTTGTATAAGCACATTCATGCTTCTTTCCCTAAATGCAATTAATATTGCAACTGAAGATGTCTCTGGGCTGTGCCGCTGTATCATTAACATACTTTGCCCTAATTAGACACGGCCAGTAGTGGCTGGAGAAATAAGTTTGTGATTACAACCATAAAAAATCCTCTAATATTTTATATCCTTTAGGGAACTTAAACCTAAAATTTATTTTCTGATTTAAGTAAAATTACCCTTATAATTGTGCTGTGTAATTATAACAATGAAACTTTAATTTTTTTCTCTCTCTAACCTGTCTCTTATTTATTTTTCTTTATTCACAATTTGAGTGTGTTCCTATTGTAAGGGAACAGTGCTTGCCCAGTCTTCTGAAAGGTGGTACGTAACAGAATAGTCAGTCTGATAGGGCACCAGTGACTTTGTTGTCCCACAGATCTGTGAATTTTCTGTTTGTTTTATTTGCTGAAAGAATGTGTCCAAGCACTGCTTTTTTTTTTTTTCTGAAAAGTTTGTGTATTTGTGATTTTACAACAATTCTATAATGACTGGACTATTTCTTTATTGAGGCCAGTGTGTGTGAGGAGATTTCTTATAGATTTCACACACATGGTTCCCTGTCTTCTTTCCCAGGATCTCACTTCTTGTGCTATGTTAGTTTAATGCTCTACTGGCATAGAGCTGAGAGCTCGTTTCACTCACACCAAACTATTAATTGTGGAAAATGTTTTCTTGTTTGTTAGATTATTTTTCTTTCTTTTCCCTGGAGTGGGGCGAAGCAGACAATGTGTTTGTGTTTCTAATTTTCATTTGCCTTTTTCATATCCCTTTGTAGACAGGAGGAAATTGTTTGGCTCAAGCTTGCCATCCAAGGATTGGCTCTGATCCCCGATCTTACACTTTCAGTCTGGTTCTGGAGCAGGGAGCATTCATGTCAGGATTTTTTTTTTTTCCTTCATCATTAATCCCTGAGCGAAGTAGGCTTGATATTAAACAGTATCACCTGTATTTTCATTGCCCTGAAGTGCTCTGCATATCTTTTGGCTTTCATCTTCAAAAGACAGCTTGGCCCATGTGGGCTCTGAAATCTATAGACTGCTCATTGTAACAAATAATATTTCACCTTCCAGCAGATTAAAAAGGATGGATGGAAGAATCAGAAGAATTGCCTAGCAGGATGGGAGGTAAAGAAGATTTGAAGTCCAAGAATGTAGCTGTCACAAAATGAATGACATAAATTGAGTGTCCTCACAGAAGGAATAGACACATTAAAATGAAAATAATGAATGCTCCTTGTCTTAAGTACAAGTGTTGGTTAACCCTCTGCAAAGAACAGGAGACCTTTACCTAAAGGCAGGAATAGTTAAGAAGCCTAACCATGTGTTCAGTCTGATGAAACTATAATATTTAGGATTAACTTGAAATGTCAGTGACTACATACCCTGGTGGTTATCAGGAGAAGTGATAAAGACAGAAGGGAGAATACATGAAAGAAACAAACTTTGAGAACACTGCACATGATATAATTGAGAACTAGCTGTTAACTGGAAGTAAACATGGAAAAATCACGGAGTTTGGGGAAATCACAAGAGGCATCAAGACATAACCAACGTGTGACCTACACAGTTCATAAACCATTTGCATTGAAAGACTTTCCTTGCTAGTTGTTTGATTATCTTCAGACTTTTAAGAACCGTTACTTTCAAAACTTTTTCTCTTAAAGAAATACCTGTCAAGGATAAAAATTCTGTTACATTTTATTTCACGGGTGATAACAGTGATAATACTGAAGAACTGAACTTTAATGTAGAAAGACCTGTCCCAGATAACTTGCCAATATAGCTGTTTCTTTAAGAGTTATTAAACATAAAGCAAGAAATGCAATGGACCAGGTGTAAGAACAAAAGTGGTGCTTATTAGTGGAAATGTAAATTCTCTGTATTATCTGCAGTGGGAGGGCAAGTAAATGTGGGATTAAGAGTCCTGAACCACACTAGTTATAAATACAAAAACAATGCTTTGCTGGAACATATATAGAACCAACAGGTTGGGATAGAAAAGGAAATGACCGTTCAGTACAGAAAGTCTCCATCTGTCCAAAGTGTATTTCATAAGTCCTGGATTGATTTAGCCAGGTGACAGCAAATCTCCTTACCATTTGTCAGATTCTATCCTAACACCTTACATGAGACTAGCACACTCAAAACAGATGAGTAGTGTGTTATTCAGCTGAGCAGTACCATGAACACAGCCAGAATTTTAGTAAGGCAATTTTAGGGAAATACTCAGTTCTCAAATCAGATTGAAAAACATGAATCTGGTTATAAAGAGACAACAACAAAAAAGCTGATCCAGAATGAAATCATACAGTAAGTGAAGACTGAAAAGGACTTTCAGATCATAAAATCCAGTCCTTTGGTAACTGAGGCAATTGCAGCATATGTCTCAGTTAATACATTTATCAAGTTTGTCTTGAAACTGCTTTGGTTGTTTGTACCATTACTATCACTGAACAACTGCTCTGATAGCTGAAATCTTCCCAACTCCAGTTGAAAATATATATGTGCAGTTAATGCCAGTTTTTTTTCCTTGTGCTAATGTTCTTCTTAGCTTACAGTGACTCTTCTTCCTCCCTCTTATTTATGCTGTGACATTTATAGAGAACAATTGTTCTTTCCTAGCATTTCATTTGTCTAGGTTAAACAAATCAAGCTCTTGCAGTCTTCTCTTACAACAGGCTTTTCAGCCTCCTCATGAATCCTGCAGGTTCCTTTAAATATCTTCCCCTTTTTTATCTGTCTCCCTTGAATATAAGTAACCAGAGTGGTCACATCATTCCAGATGATGTTCCAGCAGTAGCATATACAGAAGTATCTTCTACATCTAGCACAGGCAGGTACCTCTCTGTCCTGGATACAGCTCAACTTCCCATTTCAGAATCACATTACCCATTTCCACTGCCACAGGGCACTGATGTTCATCCTGTGATTGATTAGTCCACCCAGCTTTTTGTCCTCCTCTCTTGTTTCTGACTGATGAAGACTCACTTTGTAAGAGAGGTACTTGCATTTGTGGGACTTGCACTATTACATTTCAATTCTGCTGCTGTTCTTTCAGTTTTCAGCTAACTTCTGCTGTCTGATCTATTTATGCTTCTCTATGATAAAACCTCCCTCTTTGTGTTATCAGTAATTGTGTTTGTGCGTTTGTATTTTGTGGCCCAAGATGTT
Source organism: Ceyx cyanopectus (assembly GCA_013401355.1). Taxonomy (NCBI): domain Eukaryota; kingdom Metazoa; phylum Chordata; class Aves; order Coraciiformes; family Alcedinidae; genus Ceyx; species Ceyx cyanopectus. Next base: position 45,023 of record VYZU01045295.1, on the reverse strand, counting down.
CAGTGAGTTTTGTTTGTTTTAAATATGTTTACATGCTCAATCTCTTGAGACCTCTTTTTCTCAGTCAGGTAGTTTTATTTCAGCAGAGCCCATTGTTGCTTGTTTGTTCTACATATACTTCACAGTGTTTGTATTCTTCTTCACTTCATTGTATGGTCCTGTTAATTCAAAAATGGATTTGTTGGAATGAGAAGGGTGAGTGTTCAGGAGTCACTGTTGCCTGTTTCAACTTTTCTTTCTGTGTTTCTGCTAGTAGGGCTTTGGCTCTCCAGGTACAGTAAACCGTGGAACAGAGGGATGGGAGCACTCAGAGTTTTCTTTTGCTAGCTGAGAGCTCTCAGTGCTTGTTGTAAACAAGTACATCAAAATTAGTCCTTGTTCCCCACGGTGTAGGAATACAGTGAGCTCTGAGGAACAGAGACAGGTTCATTGTTTTGTTTTGTTTGTTTGTTTTTTTCTTTCTTAGCGTAGGGAATGATGAATGGCCTCAGATGGTCGTGTTGCATCTGCTGCAAGTTCCCTCTTGGAAAATTAATTTCCAACAAACAAAACTGTGGCAACATCAGAATCATTACTGCATCTGACTGCAGGCCAGGCAGAGTATGGTGGAAGCTTTGGTGTCTTGGTAGGCGAGTGATGCCAAACTGCCTATAGACTGGAGAGGTGATCGCTCCATTACATTTCTGCATGTTACTATCTCAATGCTATTTTAATTGGGTTAGAAGAAGAGACTTAGTGAGTCAATTCTGGTGGTTTTTCTCTGTTTTAGAAGTCTAGCCAGGCACATGGGATCAAATAGTACATTCCCTTCAAATTAAAAAGAAATAAACGTTCTGTTTAAAAGTCCCATTACACAAATGAACCTGCTGTTGGATCCATTAATGTGAAAGTTTTATGGAACTCAGCAGCACTGTTAAGTTTCAACAGGACTGTTTTCATTTGCTCCTTGAAGGCAGTAACAGCTGACATGAGGTTAGGACTTTCAGGAGGAAAACAATGTGGCTGCCTAAAGTGGAGAGCTGCCTTACTGCTGCTCCTTCCTTTGGGCTCCCTGTGGGGATCCCAAAAGGTTCATTGGTCTCACCCAAACCTGAAGGAGCACTTCAAGCCCAGACAGGATGCATGGGCAATGATCTAATTCTCGGCCCATCATTTGGAGAGGCCTCCAAGCTGCAGATGTACCCATCTAACCTGAACCCTACTGACTCACTGAGTTGCTTTTTTGGTAAAAAGGATGATAGCTACTGCTTCGATTTTCAACATGGAAATAGGATGAGTTGATAATGTGCTCTCAACTTTGCATTGCACGATTATAACTGGAGCAAGGGCTGGGGAGGGAGTAGGGTGTTAGGGCTTTTTTTTCCCTATGTTGCTGGGCAGAGGAGAAAGGTGCATTTTTTCCTGTGCAGAGGACACTGCTGTGCCACATTCACAGTGGTCCTGTTCTCCGTATTGCTGGTGTTGCTGTAAAATCTGAGCTATGCTGAGTTACTTGGTAAAATAAAAGGAGTGGGACAGGAATAATACCAGAGAGGCCTTTTGATAGTAGCCACAGCCCAACCAAGCCATATGCATGCAGGTAACATGCTTTTCCAGGCTACATCCAACCTCCCAGTCTGTAAGATGTTTATGGACTATGGAAATCCCCTTGAAGGTGCAGGGGCTTGCTGCTATTGACTTGGCCTGTTGAACAGCCATGTTAGGATGGGACAAAGTAATCCATAATCTCCAACTTGCTTATAATAAGGATGGAAATGAGTTTCCTCCTGCTTTCACAGTCCTGGAAAGTTGTATCCATAGCAGAAAAGAACCATCCTGAGAGATCTGATCTGAGAAATGCAATTCTGTAGCCATGGTTTATCCTCTGCATGAGAGAAGATGGGAAGATGCCTAGCTATGGGATCTGGGGTGGGGGGGCATCAAGGGCATGTTCAGTGGACCTGCCTGCAGATCAAAGGTTGCTAGATACTTCTCTTCTTGTCCAGGGCTGGCTTTGTGTGTATAAAAAGGCAGATAAAGGTTTATAGACCATGGAATTTCAATACTGTCTTAGTCTTTGCACTGATCTAATCAGCTTGCTATGTTATTTGTTTGCTTTTGATCTTTCTGTGTCTTGGTGCCCTTAGAAGAAGAGCTTGTTCCCGGTGGCTTTTGCCTTTAGCTGACAAATGCTGAAGTAGGTAGTTGGGGTGTCTCTGAGCCATTCTGTCAAGGCAGTGGAGTCCTACAGCAGGAGCTGTAAAAAACAGTTTATCCTCAGGGACAAGAAGATCATAGAGCAGGATTTTTCCTATGACCTCTTGGTAAATAATGAATGGCAGTGCCCATCCTCTTTGGAATCGCTTAATTGAGGCTGACAACTCTTTGTTGTAGTACAGGATCTATCTTGTCAGGAGAATTTTAACTTATTTATGAATATTTCATTAACCTCTAAAGACTGGCTGTATAAAATCAAGCTCCTGCCAGGTCCTGTCCTGTTGATGCTCTGTTCAGTGCTAATGTCATTCACCACACAGCTATTACACCTTTCCTCCACTCTGAGATGGACCTCGGAGTTTATGTTGGTGGCAGCAAGAACATGTTCACCAAAGGTTAAAATGCCAGGTTTCTGCTTTGGCACCAGAACTGAACATATACTATTTGAGAGGGAATTGCTTTTTTCCTTTTCATTCTGCGATTGCTTGCTGGCATTTGCAGGGGACTGCAGGCATCATCCTGAGAGGCTAAAATGGACAGAGCAGTCTTGGCAGGGCCCTGTAACCTTTACTTTTTGGCAAGAGGAGATTTCCCACTTCTTATTCATTAGAAGTTCACTGCTTGTTGTTGCAGGAGGGTCTCAGGATGTGTTACTTAGCTAGAAAACCTTCAGTCTTCTCTTCTTAGCCTATTCTTTGGGGAAGGGTTTGGGGAACAAGATTCCTTCAAGCATCTGCCACTTCCTTGAAGGCAGCTAGGAAGGTCTACTGAGAGAGCTGATGCTTTCTCATAGCTGGATCCCTTTCCCCATCCTCACACTTTCATATTTCCTATCTCTGGGAGTTCAGAAAGCACCATGAGCATGAAGCTCTGCTGGCCCCAGCTAAGCCCCCCTCTCTCTGCCAAGATGTGCCGGAAAACAGTGCTCCCAGCTATAGTGACCTGCAAAACTGGGCTGGAGGTGCAGTGGGAGTGAGAGAGCTGTTCTTAAAAGCATGTTGAAGTACAGGCTGTGGGTTTTCCATGTGAGTTGGAGAAAGAAGATTAACGTCAATTTTCAAGTCTAGCACTCAGTGAAGGCTCCTTTGCTTTCTTGCAATACTATGCAGAGATTTTGAGTCTGCTGTATTTATGTTAGGAGATGAAGGAACAAAAATGAATGTGAGATTCCTATATCTTTTCCCCTTTGATCTTCCTAGGTGGTCAGTAAAATGCACAGATTCTTATGCCTGTTACTATGTGACGATTTTTCAACAAAACTGATGAGGAGGTTGACAGGTGGGATTAGAATCTACCTTTTAATGAAAATTGTTGACATGATGCTCCAGAAACTTTTCAAAAGTATATTTCCAGGAAAAAAAACCAATTAGTATTCAAACTTTGTGCAGATGAGGTACGACATCTTTGCAGATTTATTTTTCACTTTACCTGTGAATTACAGCTGCTAGAAGACTCATTTCTAGCAAAAGTGCCTACAGCTGCATGAAAGAAGCGACCTGTGTGATGCTCTTCTCAAGAGCAGACAACTCCGTTACACCAGTGTCACGGCCACACTGGAAGGGGTTTCACAGATTCACAGAATGTTAGGTGTTGGAAGGGACCTAGAAGATCATCTAGTCCAACCCTCCTGCCAGAGCAGGATCACCTAGACCAAGTCACCCAGGAACAGATCCAGGCGGGTCTGAAGTGTCTCCAGAGATGGAGACTCCACAACCTTCCTGGGCAGCCTGTTCCAGAGCTCTGTCACCCTCACTGTGAAAAAACTTTTCCTTGTGTTTACCCTAAACCTCTTGCACTCCAACTTGCACCCATTGCCTCTTGTCCTGTCATTGGATGACATTGAGAAGAGTCTGGCTCCGGTCTCCCTACACTCACTCTTAACATATTTATAGACATTGATGAGGTCCCCCCTCAGTCTCCTCCAGGCTAAAGAGCTCCTGCACTCTCAGCCTCTCCTCATAAGGGAGATGCTCCACTCCCTTAATCATCTTGGTGGCCCTGCACTGGGCTCTCTCCAGTAAATCTCTTTCTTTTCTGAACTAGGGTGCCCAAAACTGGAGACAGTACTCGAGGTGGGGTCTCACCAGTGCAGAGTAGAGGGGGAGGAGAACCTCCCTTGACCTGCTGGCCACACTTCTCCTAATGCATCCCAGGATGCCACTGGCCTTCTTGGCAGCAAGGGCACATTGTTGGCTCATGGTCATCCCCCTGTCCACCAGGACCCCCAGGTCTCTTGCTCCAGAGCTGCTCTCCAACAGCAGCAACATGTATCATCCCCCAGCCTGTACTGATCCATGGGGCTGTTCCTCCCCAGATGAAGGACTCTACACTTGCCCTCTTTAAATTTCATTCAATTTCTCCCTGCCCAGCTCTCCAGCCTGTCCAGGTCACACTGGATGGCAGCACAGCCTGCTGCTGTGTCAGCCACTCCTCCCAGTTTGGTGGCATCAGCAAACTTGCTGAGG
>VYZU01045295.1:27955-40313 GCA_013401355.1 Ceyx cyanopectus | reverse complement strand
CAAGGACAAGCTGTTCCATTATCTTTCCAGGGATGGAGGTGAGGTTGACGGGCCTGTAGTTACCCGGGTCCTCCTTTTTGCCCCTCTTAAAGACTGGGACAACACTGGCCTTTCTCCAGTCCTCAGGCACTTCTCCTGTTCTCCAGGACCTTTCAAAAATGATGGAGAGTGGTCTAGCAATAACCTCTGCCATCTCCCTCAGCACTCGTGAGTGTATCCCATCAGGACCCATAGACTTGTGTATGTCCAGTTTGCTCAACTGGTCACTAATCCAAGCCTCTTCAACTGAGGAAAGAATTTCCTTGCTCCAGAATTCCTCTGTGGTCTTGGAGACCTGGGACTCCTGGTAGCTGGCCTTAGAAGTAAAGACTGAGGCAAAGGTGGCATTCAGTGGCAACTCAGCCTTCTCTCTGTCCTTGGTCACCAGTGCACCCGCTTCATCCATCAGTGGGCCATGTTGCAGCACATTTAGTTGAATGCCTTGACAGGTTCCCTAAAGAGACTGTTACTCTGTTTTTTGATGTTCTAACCAGGCGTCAGCCATTTAAGGCCAATTACTCCAGAGTTTCCTTCTCTCCATGGGCACCAGCTGTTTTGCAATCCTTGGTGGGAGGAGCTTTCAGTAGTAATTAAACAAAACAGTCATCTACATACTGGTGAAAGTGCTGGAGAGAGGCTGATAACAGCAGAGAGGCTCTGAGCTAAATGAACATGGAAATGAGGTGAGCCTTCTTCAGAATGAGCTATTAAAGCAGAAAGAGGAGTTTTGGACATGGAACTGTCAAAGATTATTGCTGTTTGGTGGTGGTCAGGTCTTGTAGTAGTGCCTGGGAACGTGGGCATGCCAGGGCTGCAGCAAGGCAGTTCCTTCCTTCTGGAAGTGAGGGTTAAAATATGTAATTATACTTGAATACACTATGAATTTAAATCAACATCTCCAGTTCCCTTGCTCAGTGGATTTCACACAGGATATTTGCTCTTCTCTCCTGTGAACTTAAGTTTTATTCATCTTGAGCTCTGAGACAGCTTCCATCCTGCTGAAATGTCTGGTAGTGCTCATTTCCAAAGTGGCACATCTTGCACCCATCCCAGAATACTGGAAATAAATAAATACAGCATAAAGTGGGGGAAAAAGCTGAAGAAGACAAAACTGTTAAAACCATTCTAAGTTGGTACCCATGTGATGGCAGGTGTTGCACATTACTTGCTGTTGGTATGTGGTCTGTGCTGGTTGCCAGGGCAGTTGGCTTCAGATGTGCCGTAGCATCAGCAGAGCATCTGTCCTTCAGATGGAAGGACATACTCCTTCCAGAGCCAGTCTATGGTTTTGTATATGCTACTTGTAGGCAAAATGTTCTATCATTCAGTTGCACAGGTGGAGCAGTCAGGCTGTTTAAAACTGCAGGATTTTGCACAACCTTCTGCATTTCCATTTGAGATACCACATCTTTGTCCTTTGTGTGTTGCTGCAGGGTGACAGTATCAGTACTGTTATGTTATCCCCTCTTCAGGTAACAACGATGATGTTTCCTTCTTCACGTGCTTGAAGGTAGGTACGCAGCTCAGGCATGTGTTGTTTTTTTTTTAAATTTGCTGCAAAGGGCCACAGCTGGCAGCAGAGCTATGGCCCTTTGCAGCAGGGCTGAATTTGGCTCACTGAGCTCATCTGGAGTTTCACCAAATTCTGCAGCACAGTGTATAGGGGGAGGTGTTTGAAGAGAAGCTGTGAGCTGCCTGCAGATTGGGAATCAGAGGGGAGAGAGGTGAAAGCTTGTTAGGGATCCCTTGGGGTAGATGAATTAGTTAATGACTGTGCTGTGCTTTGAAAATGCAAATGCTGTGTCAGAGCTAAGTCTGATTATAATAATCAATCTTCCTTTTGAGAGGGTACTGGAGATAGGTTTCTGGGAGAGGGATGATTCTGGGGCTGAATTTTTAGATCATAGATCTGAGTGTCTCCACTGTCATTAAGGACACCTGAGGTCAACCAAGAGGTTAGCAGAACTGGAGAGAGGCAAAAGGTGAATGTGAGAGGAATCATCCTTGCAAGCACCAGTGGCTCCTTGACAGGATGAAGTAAATTTTGTAATTTTGTTCCTTATGATTGTCCTGCCTGGAAAAGGAGGGGTTGGCATCTGCTGCTGTGTGTGAGCTACCCCTGCTAATAGGAAAGATAGAAACTGCCTCATAAGCAGGATCCTCTGGGGAAGGGGGAGAGAGGAGGATGACTGCTGCAGACGTCCAGCAGTGACAGCTCCTTCTCCCTTGGCACTGTATTCGTTTGTAGCAAGCGTTCCTAGTAATTACGCCTCTTAATTTAGGAGAGCGAGTGGGAGAAAGGAATATAAATTTGTGTATTAACTTTAGAGATTGGAAATAGGGCAAGCGAACCTTCTCTCTGGGAGATTATATTTGGAAATGAAATAGAATGACATTCGGTATAAACTTGAAAAATTGCTCTTTTTACTGCAACAGGAGAAAAAAAAGGCACAATCCAGACTGTATTGAAGAGAAGCAGAAGTCAGCATATGTCCATTTCCCAGTTCGTGTGTAGAAGCAATAATATATATGCATAAGTACATTTTTAGGAATCTGTTTGCTGGAAGGTTGCTTCTAGCCCTGTCTTCTCAGTGATAAAAGCACGCCAAGTTTGTAACAGATTGGGTAACCCATAGAGACTGGCAGCTCTGATCCAGCTAGAATTTGTCTTGAAAGAGAAAAAAAAAAGTTGTTTTTTTTTTTTCTTCAACCATGTGGGAAATAGGTAGTGCTAAACTACTATTGAATATCAGGTTTTCTCTGGCTTTATTGCTTTTGTTTCTCAATTGCATCAGTGTTGTTTCCCAAGAAAACATACCAACTGATCCCAGGATGCTTAGCCTGTTTCTAAATGGCAAGTAATATTTTCTTTTGCAAGTATCTTCCTATTTCTTTGAAGAAGAGTGAAGTTCACTAAGAAATCTGGTGAGACTCTGCAGATGTTTTGGGGGAACAGCCCTACAGAATGCCAGTGGGCTGGATGTGGGAAGAGGCGACACTGCTCTTGCTGAGCAGAATGATCCATAGAAGTGTTTTGCATGGTGTCTCACCACCTTGTAGTATTGCTGGTCACCCAAATTAAACTTACTGGTGTTCATTTATTCATGTTATCTATCATTTCTGTCCTGGAGCCAGATTTATAAGCTTACAGATGATAGGAGGTCACTGAGCTTGCGATGCTGCTCAGTGGGAAGAGAGGCAAATAAGATCTTTACTCACTGCTACATCCTCTTGAGAGATGCACAAATAGCATCACTAGAATAACTGGTGTATCAAGCTCCTGGCAAACAGTAGTTTGCCTGTTTTCAAACCTCAGCACACGGGTCATACTCTGGGTCCCATTTCTCTGTTCTTGTCTGTTTTAGCTTCCTTTGCAAGTCTGCTTGGTTTTCACACATTTAAATATTTATGTATTTAAATAGCTTCTTGAATTGTGTTGAGTCTTGTAGTCAAACACAACCTCTCCATTCACCTTTCTGTGCTGGCTCTGTGCAGTTCAGTTCCTATTTATCTCTGCCTTTTAAATCAGCTCTTCTGCTGAGGAAGGCCTTTCAAAGGATGTTGCATCAGCCCATTGTTAACTAAACCTTTAGACATTTATAATGGATTCAGCATTTCCTGCTTTTTACAGTTCCAAGAATGCTGAATGACGTGCAGACACACTTCATCAGGACAAGTTTGCTGTATCAGCCCTTCACTAAAATGCACTCATTATTCAAATAATAACTGTATGTCTCCAGCATGTGTTCTATGAAATATGTGTACATGACGTGGCGAATAAACCAGCCCTTTTTTTCAACATGCAAATTCTATCTTTAGCAGTGAGTTGAATTACTTTAGATTTTGAGTCCTTTACTGACCAAAATGAGACACCTAAGCAGAGATTTTTGTCATTATTTTGGGCAGTGTGTTAAAATTTCCAGAAGTTCACAAGTGTGGTTTTCAAGGGGAACTGATTTGATTTTAAAGTTCAAGTCCTGTGATGTCTAATTTTGAAGATGGGGTGTGGACTGTAGTGGTCAGTAGGAAGCTTTGGAAGGGCTTGTCTTCATGAACACTGAAAGCTGCTGGAATCAAGCAGAAGAAAGAGCAGATACATGACTTGAGTGGAGACTCAGAGCACTTATTTTGAACAGAAGAAATATGGGTTAGAAATTACAAAGGCCAGAAATACACCAAGTAAGTCAGCTGTCTAAAGTTTTGTTTCTTCTGGCTGCAGAGAGATTAATTTATAATGTTATATTTCTCCTGTCATCACATATATCTTTAACTCCTACAGAAGAGAGAACCAACAAGGAATGTATTTCTTACACTACTGTGGGAATTTGTTATGTCATTAACACTTGGAGGAGAACCACCATCTTGAAATCCTGTCCAGGCAGGTTTAAAAGTGAGGTTGAAAGAAGAATAAGATTTCATTGAATTAAGCACTAGATGAAAATCCATCCATGTTCCTCTCAGTTTGTAAATAAAGATGACAGTACCTATTTTTGAAAATCTATTTTAGTTTATCTTTTGGGATACTTGCATATTTATGGAAGTGGATATTCTAATTTTTCTATATACTGAGCATGTTCTTATCACTTTCTATTGAAAGCAATAAAGCTGGACTGAAATTCATGCTTATGGAGTGAGAAAGCATAGAAAATGCTAAGGAGAAACAGGATCATTTTAGGTTGAGAGTAAGAGGCTCAAGTACATTCTGAGAAGAGAACATTGCATAGTCAAAATGTTAAGTACCTGTTTATGTGTTTCATTCACAAGTCACGGGCTGTGACATTGCTCATTATTCATCTTTTTCTAATGTCATCAAAACCTTGGATGCCTTTTTTTTAAAAAATAAAATAATAGCTTGGTTTCTTTTCAAGTTGCTTATGTGTTCTGTATAGTGGGGATATGGCCAGGTGTGCGATTCTGGATGATATAAACCCTGAGGCTCCTGTAGAATTTGTACGTATTTAGGTCCCTCTTGTGCAGTTTTCAGGATGAGAGATGCAATGCTGTATTTTGGGACAATATTCTCTGTCTGCTCTCAATGCTATTTAAAAAAGCCAGATCAACATAAAAGAGAGCTAAAGGATCTCAGCCTTACCTAGGTCATTTGATACTGAATAGGGGAATACAGCAATGAACTGTAATTTGAGCAGCCCTTTTCCCCTTTCTGCTGGGTAATGGCTTCTACTAGCTTAATGTATTCAAAATAATAGAAGTTTAACTCAAGGCAGTTACATACAATTATTGATCAAAATTGGAAGAGTTTGGACAGGAATATTGAGTTAGTCTGAAATGCAGAGAATGTCTGCTGAAAGTGGCATTTGGTGAACGGTAGAGACAAAGATTGGAAATTAATCGAGGAAAAGGGATGTGATGAGAATTAGGCAGAGAAAACAGCAAGAGAAGATTGGCTCTTCCTCTCCTTATCCCTTCTCAAGGCCCTTCTTTGCCACTGGCACTGAATGGACCAGTGGACAGGAAGGGGTGAACTGCCACCGTAGTTAGTCATTTCACATTTATCACCCCGTCCCTGGAGCTGTTCTGAGAGGCTGTGTCAAAGGGGATGGTCTCAGTAACCTTCTCATCTCATAGACTTGCATGTAGTGCTTAAAGTGATGTAGAATATGAGTTTGTATTTCTCCTAACACTGCCTTCCCGTTGCTTGCTTATATTCCTCATTCAATTCTGCTGCTTCTTTCTTTTTTTGTACCTCGTCTTTCTATCTCGACTGTACCATTTACAGAACTGCAGTGAAGATGTAGCTGGAGGAGCTGGTAGTGGCAATGTCTATCATAGCATTAAGCTGTATCGAGCGTGCCAGGTCTGACCAAAGGCTGGATAGATCATATTCTGCCAGCAGGTAAAAATTCAAGGAAGACAAGTGTTTTATTGATAGATTTCTTATTTTTTGCCATTTTTTTTTCCTCTTCTCTACTTTCTTGTTTCATGAAGACTTATTTGCCTGCACTGTGCTACCTTTGGAAAAGCAGAACTGGATCCTAATAATAAGCCACTCTATCTTATCTCAACTAACTTTCTTTTTACTGTGGAAAATAAATGCATAACAGTTTTAATAAGTGAGATTTGCAGGCAAGGATATTTTCCTCACTGAAACCCTAACAATTAAATGAAATAAGAAGTGTATTTTGAATTAAATTGTTTTACTTAATTTTTTTTCATAATTAGTGAGATTTTGGTGACAATAGTTNAACATGCAAATTCTATCTTTAGCAGTGAGTTGAATTACTTTAGATTTTGAGTCCTTTACTGACCAAAATGAGACACCTAAGCAGAGATTTTTGTCATTATTTTGGGCAGTGTGTTAAAATTTCCAGAAGTTCACAAGTGTGGTTTTCAAGGGGAACTGATTTGATTTTAAAGTTCAAGTCCTGTGATGTCTAATTTTGAAGATGGGGTGTGGACTGTAGTGGTCAGTAGGAAGCTTTGGAAGGGCTTGTCTTCATGAACACTGAAAGCTGCTGGAATCAAGCAGAAGAAAGAGCAGATACATGACTTNTTGCTGTTTCACAAAGTTGTGCCTTGGCCTGATCTTGAAACACTCCATTAGTTTTAATTCTAGTTCTGGGAAGCAGATCCAGGTAAACATTTAACTGCTGGAGCTGGTTTCATCTGTACAGATATCACTGTGCCCTCCTCTCCCTTCTCACCTCAGGTACATCAGTTTTTCATTCCAGCTAATTTTGGACGTTGAAAACTGGGAGAACAGAGAATACAGAAATTCCATTNTGAGTGGAGACTCAGAGCACTTATTTTGAACAGAAGAAATATGGGTTAGAAATTACAAAGGCCAGAAATACACCAAGTAAGTCAGCTGTCTAAAGTTTTGTTTCTTCTGGCTGCAGAGAGATTAATTTATAATGTTATATTTCTCCTGTCATCACATATATCTTTAACTCCTACAGAAGAGAGAACCAACAAGGAATGTATTTCTTACACTACTGTGGGAATTTGTTATGTCATTAACACTTGGAGGAGAACCACCATCTTGAAATCCTGTCCAGGCAGGTTTAAAAGTGAGGTTGAAAGAAGAATAAGATTTCATTGAATTAAGCACTAGATGAAAATCCATCCATGTTCCTCTCAGTTTGTAAATAAAGATGACAGTACCTATTTTTGAAAATCTATTTTAGTTTATCTTTTGGGATACTTGCATATTTATGGAAGTGGATATTCTAATTTTTCTATATACTGAGCATGTTCTTATCACTTTCTATTGAAAGCAATAAAGCTGGACTGAAATTCATGCTTATGGAGTGAGAAAGCATAGAAAATGCTAAGGAGAAACAGGATCATTTTAGGTTGAGAGTAAGAGGCTCAAGTACATTCTGAGAAGAGAACATTGCATAGTCAAAATGTTAAGTACCTGTTTATGTGTTTCATTCACAAGTCACGGGCTGTGACATTGCTCATTATTCATCTTTTTCTAATGTCATCAAAACCTTGGATGCCTTTTTTTTAAAAAATAAAATAATAGCTTGGTTTCTTTTCAAGTTGCTTATGTGTTCTGTATAGTGGGGATATGGCCAGGTGTGCGATTCTGGATGATATAAACCCTGAGGCTCCTGTAGAATTTGTACGTATTTAGGTCCCTCTTGTGCAGTTTTCAGGATGAGAGATGCAATGCTGTATTTTGGGACAATATTCTCTGTCTGCTCTCAATGCTATTTAAAAAAGCCAGATCAACATAAAAGAGAGCTAAAGGATCTCAGCCTTACCTAGGTCATTTGATACTGAATAGGGGAATACAGCAATGAACTGTAATTTGAGCAGCCCTTTTCCCCTTTCTGCTGGGTAATGGCTTCTACTAGCTTAATGTATTCAAAATAATAGAAGTTTAACTCAAGGCAGTTACATACAATTATTGATCAAAATTGGAAGAGTTTGGACAGGAATATTGAGTTAGTCTGAAATGCAGAGAATGTCTGCTGAAAGTGGCATTTGGTGAACGGTAGAGACAAAGATTGGAAATTAATCGAGGAAAAGGGATGTGATGAGAATTAGGCAGAGAAAACAGCAAGAGAAGATTGGCTCTTCCTCTCCTTATCCCTTCTCAAGGCCCTTCTTTGCCACTGGCACTGAATGGACCAGTGGACAGGAAGGGGTGAACTGCCACCGTAGTTAGTCATTTCACATTTATCACCCCGTCCCTGGAGCTGTTCTGAGAGGCTGTGTCAAAGGGGATGGTCTCAGTAACCTTCTCATCTCATAGACTTGCATGTAGTGCTTAAAGTGATGTAGAATATGAGTTTGTATTTCTCCTAACACTGCCTTCCCGTTGCTTGCTTATATTCCTCATTCAATTCTGCTGCTTCTTTCTTTTTTTGTACCTCGTCTTTCTATCTCGACTGTACCATTTACAGAACTGCAGTGAAGATGTAGCTGGAGGAGCTGGTAGTGGCAATGTCTATCATAGCATTAAGCTGTATCGAGCGTGCCAGGTCTGACCAAAGGCTGGATAGATCATATTCTGCCAGCAGGTAAAAATTCAAGGAAGACAAGTGTTTTATTGATAGATTTCTTATTTTTTGCCATTTTTTTTTCCTCTTCTCTACTTTCTTGTTTCATGAAGACTTATTTGCCTGCACTGTGCTACCTTTGGAAAAGCAGAACTGGATCCTAATAATAAGCCACTCTATCTTATCTCAACTAACTTTCTTTTTACTGTGGAAAATAAATGCATAACAGTTTTAATAAGTGAGATTTGCAGGCAAGGATATTTTCCTCACTGAAACCCTAACAATTAAATGAAATAAGAAGTGTATTTTGAATTAAATTGTTTTACTTAATTTTTTTTCATAATTAGTGAGATTTTGGTGACAATAGTTTGCTGTTTCACAAAGTTGTGCCTTGGCCTGATCTTGAAACACTCCATTAGTTTTAATTCTAGTTCTGGGAAGCAGATCCAGGTAAACATTTAACTGCTGGAGCTGGTTTCATCTGTACAGATATCACTGTGCCCTCCTCTCCCTTCTCACCTCAGGTACATCAGTTTTTCATTCCAGCTAATTTTGGACGTTGAAAACTGGGAGAACAGAGAATACAGAAATTCCATTAAACACCCTTACAGTTCCTGTGCTGTTCCCTCCTCATTCTCCTTCAACATATTATATATAAGATATATAACCCATGGGTATATATAACCCATCAGAATCTCATCATACTGCTACTGGAAATACCTGGCACTAATTTGTCACTGATGTGTATCAGGCGTGACTTGTGCTGGTTTTTTCCACAGCAGCATTCACTTGAGCACGTGTTCACTCACTCTCCCTTATCCTTTTGCCATTACACATTCCATTTTTTCCTCTCCATATAGCCAACGCAAGACACCCCATATCAAAGCAGCAGATTACTTGCCCACCCCCTCTGTCCCTGCTTCTCCTATGAGAAGACAGCCATGATTTATCTCCTCAAGTCTGTGAGCAGGTGGCAGTTGGACTCAAGGCTAAGTCCACTTAGCCTGTGATAAATAACATGTTTACTGGCTCTTTCATCTTCAAACGCTGTCCACATGCAGTCCAGAAAGCAGTACAAAAATCTTAATGGGAAACACATCCAGCCTTCAGCAGATGTGGAAAGGAAGAGATACAATGAGTGTTTTCCTGCTAGAAGTAGGTTGGAATTTAAATCTGCTCCTCATCCCAGTACCTTTTATTTGCATTCCTGGAATTATCTGGTCCACTTGCTTTATCCACAGACATCTGTGGTGGGCTGAGCTGGCGAGATAAGCTCAGTAATCAGAAAATTGAGGGAAGCATTTCTGGCTGTGATAATCTTATCAGGCAGCTAATATACATTAACATTTGTAGATGTGGGGTTTTCCTTATTTTTACTTCCTGAATGCCTTTTGAGAGTCAAGGGGAGGATGCAGGGCTTCAGGTGCCAGAGGGAAGTTTGGCTAAAACCTGTTTTCTACCTTCTCTCTTCTATTCCATCCCTGTGGTAGGAAAGGAGAATGAAGAGTAAGCCAACCATTCCTTTTCTGCCCTTTCCTGCTAACAGTGCTGACATGCTATGTTTTTTTGTTTGGTTGGTTTTTTTGTTTTTTTGTTTGTTTGTTTTTTGGTGTGTTGTTTTTTTTTTCTGGTAAGTGTGGAAGGACAAAGAGGCAATATTTCAAAATTTCAGTTCTGGATGAGCAGTGTGACTGCACATGTCAACACACTCCTCTTCCTTGTAAAACTGGGGAGTTTCTGCCAGCTTGCTGTTTTTGCTGAAGTTTGCCGTTGCAATAGGATTTTGTTCTACAAGTCTAATTGTTGCTTTTGAAGGGAATAGTGTATTACTGGATTATTTCCCTGATACTGAGCACTGAGCAATCTGTGGTTGTATGTTTTGCATCCTTAATTAGCACTGGATTGCTTGTTTTCCTCCTGAGTGGAAAAATATAGTTTCTGTCAATAGATTTATTAGGTGAATTAGTTGCCATGTGCTAAAAAAGACAGATGATAAAAAGAAATGCAAAAAGAATACAGATTCCCATACATCCGGAAGCCTGGGAATGATAGAATTTGGGTAAGAAGTTTTGATGTCTGTAGAATTTAGAATTTCCCAAACAAGGCCAGAGTCAGAAAGTATTCTTGTTTGGTTGGTGGTTCCACCAGACCTATCTGAGCAGCTTGAGCTACAAGTATATATTGGAAAGTGTTGGAATTATTCCCTAGCCTTTTGTGTTCAATGTATGTGTCTCATAGTTGTCCTGAACAAGACAGAATAATCCTGTGGTTCATTTCTTCTGGGGAGGAATTGAAACTAAATAAGGTTGAACTGCCAATACTGAACCTTGGGTACCAGTGAGCTCCTAATGATGATGTACATACCATTATCCAAAGGGGACAGGTTGGGAGGAGTAGCAGAAGAAGCTTTGCTTAGAAACAATCAACTTTCTGTGCCCATCTACTTTGGAGAAAATGTGGGGAAATCAAAAGCAGGGTTAACCGAGTCTTTGAAGAATGTAAAGCATGTGAAGAATTGTTCTTGCTGGCCATATCTTGAGAAAGATCTGATCTGTGCAAAACATCATTATTTCCTCCTTCTCTTCCCTTGCTGTTTGTGTGTGCCCCTTATTCGTGTTGGAGGAATTAATGCCTTTTCTCTTCTGCAGCTGGAGGTGGAGATGAAGGCCCTCAAGTCTCAAGAGTCCACATCTGAGCAAAGCACCGTCATCACCAAGGGGGAGATTGACATGCTCAGGTAGGCAAAGCAAGGGCAAGACTGAGAAGATTCTACTATATTCAGTGGAACTAATGAGATTGGAAATGCCCAGAATAAGTTTCACTGCCAGCTCTGGTTATTACCATCAGGTGCAGGACCAATACATGAAGTATATGTGAATAGACTGCCTATCTACATAGGCTGCCTGCTATTCAGTGAGCAGCACAGTAGCTTCGATCAGAACATTTTCTGTGAATTTCTGAAGGATATTCTTTTCCCAAGTACAATTTATACTTCCCTGACAGCTTTTATGGACATAAGAAATCCATGAAGCATTAACAGAAAGCCTCAAACACTGATCTTTACTCCATTGAGATGCTTTGTAAGCTTTTCTTTTTTCTGGGAGGCTGCAGGTTCTGTTCTTTTAATATTTGGGGTCTCTCTCAGTTCAATTAATAAAACTGGCTCCTGCATCAATATTCCTTCTGTTGACTGTTTTTCCTGTAGAAACTACATTACTGTTTGTTTCTTCTTTTGACCAAATCTTGATTGTAAATACATAATTTGTTAGCATGTGTGTGAAGAGTTTTAGAAACCAGCTTTTGCAGCTTTTGTAATACTGATGTGCATGTAGTACTGGAGATAAAAGAGGGATGTGTCCCCTTGTGCATTTGTGTAGATGGCAGAGGGGTACCTGTTGTCATTTAGTGAAAGAGAAGTTACAAAACAGTGTTTCAGCAGAAGATACACGAGCATTTACAAAAGCTACAGTGAAGCTAGACAGCCTTCCATGTATTTATTAAAGCACTTACAGCTTCCATTCCAAAGCAGGTGATACAATAAATACTAGGCACAGAAAAGTTCATTTGTTTCTGACTATTTAATAAAGTCTCTTTTATTTAAGCTGAGCAAATTGGGTCTTGGGAGGCTGAGATTTTATTCTCAGCTGATGTAAGACTTTGACTGGAGTTTAACTTCTTAATTCTTTAGTATTTTCAGCTCCAACACTATAAAGCATTACTGCCTCATAGGAATGAAAGCAAGATTTTGAAATGAGCAGAATCTTTCACAAAACAGAAATTACTGGCCAATGCATTATGACTTTGCTCTTATGCTTTGCCTCTGGAGCTTGTTTTATGGTTTTGAAAGC
>VYZU01045295.1:647-27679 GCA_013401355.1 Ceyx cyanopectus | reverse complement strand
ATGTTCTGGGAGCTGCAGGTTTTCAGGTTTTCATATTCTTATAGTAGCTTCTTAGTCTCTCCCTCTCTGGGTTGATGTGGACTGCAGTTCATGTTCAGACTCTTTATTTTCACCTCCAAGACTCATTATTCAGTGTTTATCTTCACTGAACAGCATTTGCCAGCTATTAACAGAGCAGCTTCAGGGACAGCATGTGTAGGGGAAACAACTGGATTGACACATAGTCCAGGACCATTTCATGTTGCAGAAGGCTCTTGGCAGTGATAGAGATATCTGGCTTTGGCCTGAATTGGAACCTGTTTCCCAGGCAGGGACAAACAGAGCTAGCAAGTGTCTGCTTGTTACTGGCTGGTGATGTTTGGTTTTGCTCAAAGGTAGTATTAAACTCCCCTAGATAATGTTTTTCTCTCTGGTTTTTTTAAAAAAAGTTGACTACTAATCTCATCTCTCACCTTCTTTCATTAAATTGTGTCAAGCCTTTCATACAACGTTTAACAGAAACACAGGCCTGTTCCCAGTAAAGCAGTTGATGGTGCATAACTACTCTCCAGTGATAAGCTGTACACTGGAAGCAGTTTCAGCCAAGAGGCTAAGCTTCTGCAGTTGTAAGCTTCTGTAATGTTTTGTCTTCTCTTTTCCGTTTCTGTACCGTATGCTCTTGAGGCCTGGGATCTAAGTCCAGGCTGTTTTTTCTGTTGCTTTTTCCTGAACCGGTTTTTGTTGTTATGGCTCATTTAAATACTTGTCCCAGGCCCTGATGCTAGTAATTTAGTTACAGAGTTGTTCCAAAAAGCATGGATTTGTTTGTTTTTTATCACTCTTTTCATTGCTCCACTGTAGCAGTAAATGACTTGGTGCAATGTGTTCTCTTTCTGCTCTTCTTGCTGGGGAACTGGTAAGCCAGTCCCTGCTCCTTTTTCCTTGCTGTTAGCTACTATTACCACTTTAGGTGTTTTCTCAGACTCTCAAACATTCCATTCAGCATTTCAGAATTGACTCCATAAAGATTTTTTTCTTAGACCTCTAGACTTAAGTGGCAAAGGATATATTTGGACCTTATTTTTTGTTTTCTGACATTTTCTATGTATTGGACAAGAAACTGAGCCAAGTTCTTTCTTCACAGAAGAGGGTCCTTCTCAAAGGAGTGCAAGATAAATCATTGTCTTCCTCCAGGCTTTTGGGGTTCAGGAATAATGTGCTGTGGTCCATGACAGACCACTCCATACCTTGGCTGATTGTGTCCTCCCTGTACAGCAGAGGCAAATTGGGTAGCTGTGATTAAAGAACAGAAGGGGTTTGGAGGAGAACAGAGATTAGTGTGGGAAGGGATAAGGTCTGCTGTGCTTGTCCTTCTGGGCCTCAATGGGACCAATTTGCTCAGTGTTACATAGTTGCTAAGGATGAGTGAGCAACACAAGCTCCAATGTTACTCCTTCCTTCCACACTTCCTTCCACTGCCAGAAATTCATTCTGGCAGGAAACAGAAGTAAGAATGTAGACTTTCAAATTGGGAAGTGGGGAATGAAATACCACAGTTTATGAGGGAGATATTCCCATTTCTGTAGTTTATTGTGGGCTTTGAAATCACATTAACCTACACTATGGAGCATCTGCTCTTTTGGACTGAGCCCAGCCCAGTTAGCCTATGTCATAAAGGAATGTGAAAAACAGAGGAAAAACCAGCAGAAGACAGCAAGGGGAGTCTGCAGAGCAGGAATGGACTCTGAGCCTCCAGGCATTTCCATATATACCCTGTAGTTAGAACCTAACATCTGAAAAAAAAAGCAGGAGAGACATAAAGGAGAAAAAAAATTACCCTTACTAATCCTTTGAATTTGTATTCACCTCCTGTGAGTGAATGAGAGCTTTAAAAAATATATCTATTGTCTCATTTTTCTTTAGTATGGAAAGTAAATTTTCAGTTGAGAAACTTGAAATACTTTATCAGTTTTTCCACCTTCTCTTGAGAACAAAGTGCTCTTTCGTCAGACCTTTTATAACTTTAAATGCGAAATTCTTTCCCAGCATCATAGTTTCTGAAGAGACAATAAAAGGCAGTGCTAATGCTGTCATTTCTCACACTTCTGCTCTCTTTGAAATAATATTTGTTTCTATTCTGCAGATCTTATGAAAAGGTCGTCAAACTGTTGAGTTCATGCATTGTGGGGTATAGGAAAGCAGAGAGCATTTAGACATTAACAACTTTTAGAAGGAAAGTGATAACTGTGCAGAAACTAGTGTTTCAGAACCCATAAATAAAAGTAATATATTTAAAAGAACTTCACTAAAGACTTAAGTGGCAACAGCAGAAGGACCTTTTCAGCTAGAACAAATCAGAACTTTTTCTTTCTTCTGTCAAACTGCAACCCCAGTGAATCCTAAATGTTTTCTGTAGATTTAGTGACTGGGTAGAGTTACAGTGATTCAAAAGAAATCCTTGTCCTTGCCAATGCCTATTAGTCACACTTGCTGGAATTCTGTCTGCTCCGCTTCTAACACCAACTCAATGCCATCTGGATCCCTTAATAGCATCTTCCCAACCCATATATTTTCTTCTCCATTCAGTGGTTTCCTGTTCAGCAATAGCTTTCCACATGGCCATGTCCTCTTCACAGACATGGCCTCTGTGAGACTTGTCCTCATTGGTGATACTCACACTTCTCTACAGGCAATCACATAACACATCTGAAGAACATTAAAAACAAATAGAAGAAAGACAATGGGGTGTTGGTGGGGAGTTGTTGCTGGTTAACTCGCTGAAAAGCTCTGGACTGAGACTTTTTGGAATTGATTAGGTGCTGTCAAAAATCAGATTCCCCCCTTCTTCCTTTGCAAGACAGAAGCAGCCTGACCTTTCTCTCTAGCAGCTGATGCTCACTATCTAAGCACTTCTTAGAGAGACTAAATGCACCCAGTGGGATGTCTCCTGATTCTCACATGTCATTTCAGGAGACTTGACGCTGTAGGTTTTTTATCTTCTTCCCTCTTCTAATTTGGGACAGTGAAACATACAGTGGAAGCTTATAAAGCTTAGGTTTTCAAAGTGGGAGAATCCACAAGTCTGACCAAATATCAATAAATCTGCATTCTTACACTAAATGTGATCATATGAAAGAATTCAGAGGTGGTTTTGAATTTACCTTGTGCCTGTGGAGCCTTTGACCACTGAGTTAAGCTATCTGCATCTGATACAGGAAAAATCTTCCAGAAATGCAGAGGTCTGTGCTAGACTTTAAATATTTTCATGTTTTTAGCCCCTACTGTATGGAGAAGTAATTGATAAATTTTATAGAAATTAATCAACATGATTTTTTCCCTGTATTGCAAAACTTGAGAATGATGTCAGTATTTTAGAAAGTACTGATGTTTCTTCCCTTCTTATGCCACAAGGCTGCTTTTAAAATGCACACCAGCATTAATTCTGTCCAGACGTTGATAGATGGATATGCTGCACCCAGATATTTCTGTACACAGCTTTTTGTGGTTTTCACAGGGATTTATTTTGGATTGTTCTCCCTACCTGAAGGTAACTCCCATATGTAACAAGTTGAGGCATGCAAATTGGTGATAAAATAGCATTGCATACCTTGGACAGAGAGAGCACAAAGTGTGTGCAGACTAAGGCTGCCTTTGTGGATGCTGGAGCATCCAAAAACAGCACAGGTTGGCCCTGTACCTGATTTTACTTAAATGAAAAAATTCAAGAGCCAAGCTAGTAAATATTTTTCAATATTTGACTGCCGTATCTTAACCACCAGCTGCAAATGCTTTGCTGTGTTTATATATAGATAGGATTCCCCTTGCTTCTCTCTTTGCCACTGGGAAGAGTTCCCTAGGGCTGGAAAGCAAAGCTAGAATAGCACAAACTGTTTGCTAATGGTTCTTAATGCTTTTCCATAATGCTTTTCCAGGACACTTAATGGTGTTAAAAAATAGGTTGGAAGAAGGATAAGTAGTGAAAGCTCTCGTCAGTCCTAACAACCTCTCTGATACAAAGAGGTTACAACAATGTTCCTCATCCTTTGCGGGGAGGCAGCATCTCTGAAGGGGAGCAGAGCTAAGAAGGTAGGCAGGGCTGATGGCGGTGCACAGTGGGAACTCCTACACTATGTCTGGAATGGTGGATGCCTGGATAGCTGTGGAAACGAGCAGGCATCTGAGGGGTGAGCCCAAGGGTTTGCTCGTGGGTGTGAAACTTCAGCTCCTTTCTCCCGCCTCTCCTGTGGCGTGGTGTGGGCTCCCCAGGCCTGGTGTGGGCGCCTCAGGCTCTGCATCGCCGCTCTTTCCTTAATGACACATGAAGGGCACGGGCAAATTATTAAATCTTCACATTGCAGGTGAAAAATAGCAGAGAAATATAATTATTTAAAACAACACTTGTTACAGTTTGTTTGTGTCTCCTATCTTTGTGTTTTCTGGTGACTGCTATGAATTATTTTTAAAGGCACCTAAGAGGCCTGAGCTTAAGCCTCCACATGCAGAGGAGTTCTGCAGGCAGATAGCTGAGATGTTGATGGTCACTTCGGAGGTTGGATGGGGAGAAGTTTGTTCTAAATTAAAATTCTGCATGTCAAGTATGGGGAGAGTACTGATGAGAGTCCTGTGACTGGCTCTGACCTTTCAGTAGCTGCTGTGCTGTTGTTCCTCAGAGAAAAACGTTGCTCTTCTTGTGGTCTGTTCTGAAATCCATTTAGAAACGTGCCATTAAAAGGATTAATTCCAGTCTGAATTTCCATTTTTTCTGACCTTTTCGGTCTCACGCTTCTTCAGCATCCTCCATCCCCCTAGCTTTGTGGCTCTTCTGGAAATTATTGATGATCTTTTTTTTTAATAGCCTGGACAATGCTAAAAGCTGCTCCCCAGAATTTTAGAAGCTTCCAAGAGTGAAAAAAAAGATGATACTTCATAATATCTGAAAATTACCAGCAGGGGTCGGGCTTACAAGTAATTTAAGCAACTAACTCAAGCTGTATATTTGTCAAGGAGATATTTCCATGCTGAATGTGTCATAGATCGATCAGCTTCTACAGCAAAGTGTGTAACTTTTACCTAGTGAGTAGGAGAGAAAACTTTTTCATCATCTGAGATTTCTATTGCATAGTTTGGGGATATTGACAGATGGGTTATATTGTTTATTGTCACGGTGGATGGATTTTCATCTTAATTTAGATAATTTTAAAGGGAGCATTATCAAGGATTTTATTTTTTTTTAATATTCTGGAAAAGTATCCTGAGAAAATAGAATGCAATGATCATTGTTAATATGCATTAGGTGCACAGTTAATCCCAGGAAGTTAACAAATAAAAGGTGAGGTTTTTGAAGCAGCATTAAGGTTTTTGTTCTCTCTACTTAAATGCAAGCAAAAATGTTATATCAAATGTTTTATAACAGTACTTCCTGCCTAATAAGCTTGATAAAGTTCTCTGAAGGGTTCAACAATAATTTGGCTAAGGCTGATATGGTTGAAATAACATATTTGACTTCAAAATGCTTTTAGCCTGATATCTTGAAGAAACTTTACTTTGATAGAATAAGAAAGTAGGTTGTGGGGTATTTTTTTATTAATAAGAATATAAAAGTCACAGAGGGCTAGCTGTCCCATTCTTCTACCTGCAGGGATGGCTGGTGGTGGATGACCACATGAATTCGAACATAGCTATTGGAGTACTTTGCCAAAAGGCTCTCCTAGCTTCTAGTACTTTGTCTGCAGGATTTCCTGAGCCTGATGTGATATAATGTCTTTCTACTTTGTAAAGCTTCATGCATTTTTCTTTGATTAATTTGATAACATAATACAAAGTCAAAGATGGAAAATAAAAGAATAAATGTTGTTTTCACAGTAATGAGTGTTTTCCACTAGGTCCTAGAATGTTCTTTATTGGGAACCTGTTGTCCAACACAAAGAGGAGTTTGTGAGTAGTGAGGTGGCAGAATTTGAGATAATAAGAAATTATTCAGACTGTTCAGAGTTTCAAAAGAGTCTTTACAATGCTGCTCAAGATGGGAAATAAAGTTGTGCAACAATAATTGCAAAACTCATGCACTTCAGAGATCATGTCTTTACTTTTACTCCCACAATAACTGGGCTATAAATGAGCTGTTATCACTCAAGAAAGACATCTTACATTATTGTGAACGGTTTTCTAAAAATATCAGGAAAGTGCTCTGTAGTTAAATAAAAAGGCAAATAGAAAGCTATAATTTATTTAGAAAAGAAATTGAGAAGGTAACGGAGAGCCCCATTATACCACTGAATAAATCTGAGTGCTGTTTGTATATATATATATGAGGGAAGACTGAATTGAGATTCTTCAGGAAATAATAGAGGAAGCCTGTAAAGTGGTGTAGAGAAGGGAGTACAGTACAATTATTCACAACTTTTCATAACAAAACTATCAGGCACTCCCTGAAATAGCCACACGTGAAGTATAAAACAAAAGGAATTAATTTTTCATACAGCACCTAATTAAATAGTGGAACTTACTGCCAAGGAGTGTTGTGAAGGCCAAAACTATAAATCAGATCAAAAGGATATTTGATGCACTCATGGAGATTTTTAGCTGTTGGTGGTTATTAAACATGATGGTCTAGACTCAGTCTGTGGTTCAGGTAGTATCCAAGTTGGATTTCCTGCATACTCAGATTGTATATTTTTAATATACTTTTTACAGACTGTATTTTCATCATACAAACTTGTATCGTTTAAGCATATGATTTAACTGCCTCAGTAGTGAGTGTAGCTTTGTGGTCCTGAATACAGCAATATTCTGATAGTGCTCTCCTTTCTTATTAGATTATTTGAAGACATGGGGTCTGTTAACTCTTCCTTCTTTTCCAGGCTGAAAATTGAGGAGCTGGAAGCTGAACGCAGCAAGCTGGAAGAGGAGAACAGATCTCTGGAAATGAAGCTGGAGAAGCTAACTCTGCAGGTAGGAGATGTGGAGCTCCAGACCAGCTGGAGAGCCTGACAGGGTTCATTCACCATAGCTGTTCTAACAGATGCACCAGAATGCTCACAGTGGGTAACTTCACTTCCCTCAATCTGAGCAAGGCGTTTTCCAAAAGCTCATTCAAACTGCACCAACACACCTGTATTTCTGACCATGTTATTCGAGTGTTCTGTGTCAGTGTCAGGTGCAGTCACACAAATGCACTTGTCTTTTTTGATGTCTTTGCCTAGAACCTGATGCTTTTCTTCTTGGAGCCTTAAAATCTGTTCCATTTTAAATTACTCCACTACCATAAGTTGCCTGTCTTCAATTTCATTCTTGCCAAAGCAGGAGTGTGGACAGGGCCTAACAACAGGGAGCTGATTTGAAAATGTAGCTTCGCTTGTACTGAAGACTCCACTGATGCTATGACTGATGGAGATGGGACACCAATTTGTGGCCTCATTAGACAGTAGTTTTCCAAGCCAGGAAGCATCAGTGCAGCATCTCCAGACCTCAGACATTGAGAACAGAAGGTATGGAGTCAGAAGGATAAAGGAGTGTGTTCCTTTTGCTCTGCTACTGTGTTTTACCTTTTCCTGAGGTAGTGCTGTTCCATATGGCAGAAGGTCTTCAGCTTTTCACTCTGCAAGGATCTGTGAAGTCTCACCCTCCTAGAAGGGAGGGCAAGGACAACTGCAGCCACTGAGTGGGCTGTTTATTCAGCTTTCCTTGTGCAGAGGAGAGGCATGGGAGTTACTTCAAGCTTTTATAGAGTTTCCTATTTGAAAGGTGCTGGAGCAAGCAAGAACCTGAGACTGTTTCTTTAATAACAGCCCATCCTGCTATGAATGGTGTTATCTCTCCCTTCTGTTCTCTCTGATATGCTGAACAAATCGGCATTGTAGTATTTCATTCTCTTAATTTTCTTTATTTTCCTCTCTTTATTTTTTTCCCCATTTTCGTGTAAATTGCTTCAAGGTTGAAAACCTGCAGGTTTGAAATTACCTAGATTTCAGACAGACCATTGATTTTATCTTGACACCTATTAGAGGCAAATCAAATTTTTTTTTTTTATTACCAATTCCTAGAGACAGGGCAAGTGACAGCTTTGATAAAGCAGGGAGCTAAGAGCTGCTGAGCATCTCTGCTGAGCCATGTTTAGTGCGAAACCTGTCACCTGGCTCTCCTTTAATTGGGTTTCAGTCATCAGAAGGAGATGAAAGCTTTGGGTTTGTGTTTGGATGATTAGGTCTCCAACAAACACAACAGCAGCTTTGGTTTCAGAGCAGATTACAACTCATTCAGGTCACATTTAATCTTCCAACATTGTCTTACAATGGCTGCTGTCTTTCCAAGAAGGCCTGACCCAGAGGATTTCCCTATTTTATTTGTGACATCTTGAGATGCTCTGCTTTCTTTGCTCATGCTGCTTTTGAGATACCAAATCAGCAAGCTTCTCAAATTACACATTCAGAGAGAGAGGGAAAGTACAAAATCTCCAGTGTAGTCTTGCTAATTGTATTCCTTCTGGACCTCAGTACAGGAGATCATCAGCACCTTACCATTTGGATAGCTGATCTTTCACAGTACTGAAAAGTAATGTGGTGATAGGAACAAGATAGAACCTTCATACCATGGTAAAGGTACCATAGAACAACAATTGTTCTGTTCACCAAGGCTTGGGAAGGTCATCACAGGATCTTCTTAACCCATCTCATTAATGATTCTCACTGTTTGAATGCAGTATTTTGCAGGTCAGGTCTTGAAATGACTTTTTTTTACAAACACATTGGAAGAAGGTTCCTTGCAGTCGAACCCACTAAGTTAAAAACAAGCTTAGAAATTAATCTTTTCTATACATGCTGAGCCAAAAATAATATACACTCATATAAGGTCACTGAAATGTTGCTATTTTGACATGTTATTTATTCCCATCTCTGAAATAAACCACTAGGAAATGATGGGTTAAAATATCATCTTTTTATCACAAAGAGAAAAAAAAGCCAAGGCAAACTTTGTATACAGTAATCACAAGAAAATTTTACTAATCAGAAAGATGTTTGAAATTACAAATGTGGGAAAATCATGGCATCAAATCAAATAAAGGTCTAAGAGAAAGTAGGGGGTGACATTAGACATGGTAGGATGAAGGTGATTTCTGACATATCTTTATCTGCAGTTCCTTCTTTTCAAAACTGAATCCTCTGACTTCCTGGAATTGTATCTACTAAATGAAGGATATACATAGGTCGTGTATAAAAGTGAATTTGGAAGAGTCAGGATGTAGAATTGAGGCTTTGACTGCTTTACACTGGACAGAAATAATAGAATGGTAGGGGTTGGAAGGGACCTCTGGAGATCGTCAAGTCCAACCCCCTGCCAGAGTAGGAATACCCAGGGTAGGCTATTTGGGAACAGATCCAGACAGGTCTTGAAAGTCTCTAGAGAAGGAGACTCTACAGCCTCTCTGGGCAGCTTGTTCTGGGTATATGATTCATGTTCCCTGAGCTCAGTATTAGCAAATAAAGAAACAGAGATACTTGTATCTCTCCACAGCAGTGTATATAACATCTGACATCTCTTTGTATTCTGTGCTTGTGTGGGGACAGCTTGAATTACGTCTGAAGGTGCTTTTCAGTTCCACACACCCCTTATTCTAAAACCCCTTGGCTCTTGACACCTAGTTGCAGGCTGCATTGATTTTCCTTCACTGGTATAAAGACTTTAGCATGGATATTACTCACTGGTCAGGTCTTTACTGCTAATAAAAACCTCAGATTGCAAAAACACAAGGAATGTTGGAACTGTAGAGAAATAACACCCTACTGAGGGTGTCTCCCCGTTGCCTAGGTCATTATCTTAAACATTTTAACTGTGGCTCAGGAGAGAGATTCAAATAATGTATGAAAAAAAAGTAGGTTTAACCAGACAATTTTATCTCCTCTCCCCTACCCTTCTTTCTTTTGATGAAGCAAAAAAGACCTCCAGGAAAGCAAACTTGCTCTTCCTGCCTGGCCTATGGTGGACAGACTTGCTGGGATTTCAGCAAGTTTGGATTGTTTAGTTATTTGAAATGATTTGGGCCATCTTCCCAAGCTGCTGGTGGAAAAGTGCAACTTGATGCCAGGAACAAAAGACACTGATCAAATCGCTGCTTTTTGGATAAAGTGGGAGGAAAGACTTGTGACAAGTGTTCAATTAGCATTTCTTACTGCTAGGATCCTTGTGTTTACAGGCAACCAAGCGGATGTGAAGTGTTCCATATGCAAATACTTCTCTCTTGCCTTTCCTCCTCTCCTCTACTCTTGGAGCTGAAGCAGAAGAGATTCTTCAACTTCGGCTGTTTCAAGGAAGATTGATTAAAATCAGCTGCAGTTTGACTTAATTGGATCCATATGCTTGGAGAGGGAGCAGGACTAGTTAGATGTTCTTGTAATTAGTTCACAGCTGGTTGGTGAGAAAAAAAAATTAAACTCCAGTTAGGGTTCAGATAAGTGTATCTGTATGGATAAAAAGCACTGAGGTGTTGGTTTTTACACTGGGAAGGTTTGGGGGCATGAAAATCACTTCTAATCCCATAACCAAGTGTGGTGATTTGACCCTGGCTGGATGCCAGGTGCCCACAAAGCTGCTGTCACTTGCCTACCTTCCTCAGCTGGGCCGGGGGAAGAAAATAAGATGAAACTCATAGATTAAGACAGAGGTAGTTTAATGAAAAGCAAAGTGAGGCTGCATGTGGAAATGAAAGAAAACAAAAATTTATTCTCTACTTCCCATCAGTGGGGGGGATGTCTGGCCCCTTTTCAGGAAGCAGGGCTCCAAACGCATGGCAGTTGCTCTGGAGGACAAGCTCATTCCCACCCCGGTCCTCCTTTTCTTAGCTTTTATTGTTAAGTTGACATCAAATGATGTGGAATATCCCTTCGGCTCAGCTGTCCTAGTTGTGTCCCCTCCCAAAGTCTTGCCCACCCCATTCCACTGCGGAGGGAATGTTGGAAAAACATCCTTGCTGCCGTGTAAGCCCTGCCCAGCAGCAGCCACAACACAGGTCTGTTCTCAGCACCTTTCCAGCTGTCAGAGCAAAGCACAGCACTGGGAGGGTTGCTTTGGGGAAAACTAACTCCAGCTAAGTCACACCCTGTACACCAAGCTAGCAGCCTAATCCCAGTGAGTGCATGCATATGTATGTATGAGGCTAAATGGAAGGAGTCTTTATTTTCTTGCTTGTTTCTGGGTGAAATGAATTACCTGTGGATGCTGGAAGGCAAGGAAACATGAATAAGGTCACAGAAAGCAGGGAGAGGATCTCAGGGACCAGGTAAAGCCCTACACAGGTGGTTTGGCTGTGTGAAATGTTCATGGTTTGACATTTTGAGTGCAATGCCCCTGGTCACAGTAGTGACTAGTTGTGTTCAGCCTTTCTGCTAGTCACTGACAGCAACACTCATAAAAATGTGATATTATTAATATATATTGAAATAGTTTATTTTGCCTGTTTTTGCAAAGAGCTCAGAAGACGTTAACTAACTATATAATATAGGGACAGTCATCGGAAAACTTGCCCCGGACAGAAGCTGGTGTTTTTTGCTAAATTTTGCTGTCAGAATAGAAGGTGCTGAATTCCCTATTACTGTGTCCATGAGGGAACTGCCTGAGAAAACCATGCTCCACAAAGTATCTGGGGGTATTTTTTTCGTGCTGGTATGACTTCATTAATGTGCTTTAAGGTGTTCATTAATGCATGTGTGGTAGTACCTTTCTAAATGTCTAACTGCTATCATTACTGTCTGGTTTACATTTTAAGATATTAATCTGGTTAAATTAAATCTTAAGTTCTTCCAGTCTTTAAATTTATTGTTTTTGCACAAATTAAAGTTTGTGCTAATTCACTTCAGTGGTAGCAGTGTTGTAGCTGTAATAATACAAAGATAAGAAATAAGTTCTGCAAGCAGAAATGGGTAAAGTTAGATACAAATAGAGCGTGTGTCCTAAGATTTGTACCTTAGCTCATTTTAATTGGCCTACCTAAGCAAGCATGGACTTGTGTTGGTTGGTCCCACTAAAGCAGGAGGCTCTGCACAGGGGAGGCTCTTCAGGGACAAGTGAGTAGCTGCTGTCTGCTGCATCAAGTTCTTCAGGAGTCAAATGTCCATGGACAATGAAGGTTCTGGGGAATCCAGAGTGCTCTCCTTTTTCTTTTTCCCCTTATCTCTGCAACCTTTGTGGTTGGGCTAGTCTTCCTCTTATTCTAGTGCTGTGTTTTGAGGGACTAATAAAACAAGTAGGAGCTGTACCCCAAGCACAGATTGTTTTGTGTGATGGGCAGGGAATGTTTCACCTCCTTCATCATTAACAACTCATTTTGTAGTTAGGACTTTCTTAGACAAACATTAACTGGGTTGGAGTTAGGAGCCCAAAGGAAATTTGAGATAATTTATAGAGTCTAACTGTTCATTATGTGACCAGTGAAGAATGATGAATGAATAATTTACACCGTTTGAAACTTAAAAGAACACTGTCCACCTTTCAAAGTTCCCTAATCACTCTCTCAGATGCTCACAACTCTTCTTCCTGGATTATCTCTATGCTTTTCCATGTGCAAACTTTGTGGCCTTTTTCCTTCATCTGTGCAGGCTGTGGTCTTCATTAGACTTTGTGGCACAGCTGCTCCTCATGGAAAACCTCAGGTGGTCAAATACAGCCATTTTTTCTTTTGTTTTTTGTTGTTTTTTTTTTAAAAAAGATGCTTTAAATGGGTTTGGGCAAACCACTTGTCATCACCTGCACCTGTAAATTGTGTTAAAAGGAATATATGTGTTGTTTGTGAGGCAACATCATATCTGGTGCCACGTGGATTGAAGAAAATCCTGGAAGTGGTGTAAAATGGAAGGAGTATAGCACCTGCAATACTCTAAGCCTTGAGAACTAAGTGACACTGAATAAGCTGGAGCTGTGCAAATATTGGTATGTGTTTAATTCTGAATGTGTCACATTTATTAGAATAACAGGAATTAGAAACATTCCGTGGCAGTAGAGAGGAGAAGTATAAGTGTCATCAAGTTGTAGATTTTTCATTAGGTGGTCCAAGGAGAAGCTGTTTCTTGGCCTCAGTGGCCCTGATAAATGTGAGGCACAAGGTGGTTGTCGAATAAAACAAGGACATTTGTAGAGACTTGCTAACGTTTGGTAACATCAGGGACAGGAGCACACAGATTCACATTTATGCAGGGAAATTTTACCAACATGCCCTTAAAAATTATTTTTTTTAAATGAATTTGCACATTGAATATTAAACACCTGAAGCTCAATAAATTTTACTGCCAGAGCTAACACTCTATTGTTTATTTCATGCTGTACCTTTCTCAGAGTTCTGCAGAAACTGATTAACATTTGCATAATACATTTAACACAAAAATCCATAATAAATTCATTAATGTACTTCTTCCACTATCCCTGAAAATACCAGCAGTTGTGTGGCATTGCACAGCTCATTAGATGAGCAGAAGGGGAGGAAGGGTGAGTGCTGGATTTCCTGAACAGCTCTGAAACAGGGAAAGGTCAGTGCACTAAGTGTCAATACCTGAGCAGCAGCATAGAGAGCTCAGAGGAAGCAAGGATATGTCCTGATGGAAAAGGTTTCTGTACCAGTACTCAGGAAGCACAAACTAAGAGGTGGCATCCCTGCTAGAGCAGAAAAATCGATGATGAGCACAAAATGCAGGTGAGGATGCTGCTACCCTGAGGAGGAAGTTGTTTCTAGAGTGTGTGTATTCTACAGGGGCCAAATACCAAGAAATCGTTTAAGTCCCAGTGTGGTTTAAGAAAGCTGGCTTGAAACAAGCCCTGGCTTTCTGAACAGGTATTGCAGAATGAATGGTGAGGGCTTAAAAGTCATGCAAGTCTTGGTTCCATGGCAGGAGGGGGTCACTCAACCACTAAATCTGGGGATGTTTACTGGTTCCATGAAAGTATGATGACAGAGGCACCACTCTTAGTGTTCTTGTATGGTAAGAGAACAAGGATGTAAGAAAATAATTTCAGCTACATCGAGACATTCAGACACACAGTTGTGTTTATAAAATACCCCACCTGACAGTTCTTAATGATAGCTGATGATGCAGTCCTGAGTAGTAACTCAAGAAGGTTCCTTTGCAAGAAGACCATGTTGCTGATTTCCCAGGATCATCCTGCAGGTGAAAACCAAGTCTGAAGAGAAAGACACAAACCTATTAAAATGAGACTTCACTTTTAAACTCCTCTAATCTTATTTATCACACAGCAAAGAAGAAGCGAAGTTTCAGAAAACTGTAAGAATGACTGTCCCTTTATAGTTTTCTGTTTTTTTCTCTGAAGTCATTTGATGGCACAAATTAGTTTTCAATTGTTCTTTCTTCATTTTCTGTTATTCTTCTGCTGCTTTGAATTTTGCTGCGATGTCACAGAAACAAAACAAAAATGTCGTTTAGACCTGTATGGGGAAAAAAAAATGCCTGGCAAGGTTTGTTTACTGAAGCTTTCTGCTTTTTCTCAGATTTCTATGAATACCACATCCACAAGTTACAGCTCTCTCCACTTTAGGCTATTAGCTCTTCACTAGTTGTTATTATTTCAGCCTTTGATGACCCATTTATTGTCTAACTTTTGATTAAAACAAAGCATTAGGTCACAGTTTCATGCCATCCTTGTCTTTGCCACTCCTTATGTTGTTACCTGTCTTTTTTCTGCTGATCTTTGTAAAGTCAAAGTTTTCACTAATATATTTTGACAGTTTTATTCTTCTGATGAGGCTCTGGTTACAGTGCAGGATTTTTCCTCTTGGCATGCAGAAAACTCAGTACCATCTCTAAGAGACAGAAGACCAGGATGCATTACTCAGATTATTGAAAAAAAATGAAGTCAGAGTTTAGCTGGGGTTTTTTGAGTGTTTGTGATGAAGAGAGGAAAATCTGCCTATGTCACAGTGGAGAGTGGGCAGTGGTTGTTAAAATGTATGTGAGAAATTGGGATGCTCTGAGTTGAGCCATGGATGGAGATGACAGTGTGCATCAGAGAAACACATTTTCTTTATGTGGCCTCTGCCAGAGGATTCAAAGTGCAAGAAGTTGATGTGTTGTCTTACATATTACAGAACCCTTACCTTTGATCATACCGCCCCACCACCTGTTGATGCCTGGAGGCAGGGATCTACACAAAGAAAATGGGCTTCCCCTAAAGAATTATATCAAATAGCAGAAGGGAAAATTGACATACTTCTGTCTCTCAAATGCATGGCATTGAGCACTTCCATCTGCAGTCCAGGTTTCCCAGGGATTGGAGCTCATGTTGTGTCTGGAGAGACCCAGCGGTGTCAGTGGGAAGAAGTAACACCGTGGCATCAAAGCACCTTGCCTGCATACCTCCAGCTCAGTCAGACCACGATATGGTCTCTTCCTAGTCTTAAGCTTCCAAATTTGCCTCAATCTCCGCTTGCTGCTCTTTGATAGAACTCTAGAGAGACATAGATCCAGACAAGTCAGAATAAAGTAATTGTCTTTGACAGCATTCCTATCTAGATTTGAAAGACAGGTAACAGTAGAATGGAAAACAATGCCTAATTTAGGTAGAAGGGCTGTTCTCTTTAGATGAGGCTAGACAGTCAGGCTCTCAGGATAAGTGAAACACTGTGGAAGGAGCATCATCTTTGTATCTTCTTTAAAATTCACTGGAGTCACATGGAGCAGTTCTGTGTGTACAAAGTAGCGGAGGTGTCTGTAAAGCCAGTTGTGTTAAATATGGTTGGGAGGGTTTCCAGGTGATCTGTCATATCTGTGTTTACCCAAGCATGGGGTTCAGCTCCATCAGGAGCACTGCTGCTTCCAATGCTCAACATTTAAACCCCATGTATCTTAAATAATACAGAAGCTGTGCCTGTTTTTTGCATTTTTGGCAGGACATTTAAAATGAAATAAAAAGTCTCTGGAAACTATTGTGCATGTTGGACACAACATAAGATATTCAGTTGAGATTGTGACCTTTCAGAACAAAGATGCTGCTTTTGAAAAGAGAGTTCATTATGCTTCTGGGTGCAGTAAGATGAAAAACTAGAAAAACCAGTAACATGAAGGCTTTGCAGCAAGGATGATCTCCACAGAGATCCTCTTATGTATTTTTGGTTGTCTTCCAGTGGGTACATCCTTTCTCTCTGTGAAATACTGCCACAGTCACAATCAGTAGTAATTACAGACATTTTCTCATTTTTATGAGTAGGGGGATGTGAAAAGCTGTTGGCAAGGCAGCCTGTGCAAGGGAACTCAGCTGTGGAACTGCTTTCCCTCTAGATACATCACAGCTAGAGTTGCTGACCTTAAGGTTATTTCCCTAGGAGTCGTGGGCTGATCTGTTCAGTGTGCAAGGAAAAGCCTGATGAGATATGTAAGCTCTTATGATTAATGTTACCATGGTGGAGCAGCCTGAATGTTTAAATACAACACCAAGGAATTATATATATATATATATGTTTGCAGACTATTATTAGAATGCACACAATTGTATTTGTATGTAGATGTGACTTGATATATATGGGTGTAAAATAGTGAATGTCACCAAGATTGTGACATTGTGACATCAACAGAACCTGACTGAAGTGTGTTCAGAAGAGTGGTAAAGGTGGCCAAACAGAGAGGAAAGTAACTGCTCGGGAGTGAGAACAGAATGTGTAGGCTTGGGATTCTTCCCAGTTGCAAACGTGGCAGTTGTCAGACTTGTTCCCTTAAGGTTCACAGAAGTTGAAATAAGGAGGTGACAATATTACAGAGTTCATTATGGTCCTCTTTGGGTGGATGGTGGGAAGGAATAGTGATTGTATGATATATGAAGCCATTTCCCTGCTGCTGCCTTGTGGCTGTGCTGTGGTGGCACATAGACACTGTCTTCTAGATCCAAGTAATTTGGGGTTTGAATGTGCAGTGTCTTTTGGCCTTTCTGCTTTCCCTGGGTCTCTGGTATCTTTTGAGTATGAGGCTGCTGTTTACATTAACCACTCTGCACCTGGAAATTTTTGTGTGGTCAATTCTCTCAAGCACTCTAGAGAAAAAATAGTGTATATGCTGCAAAATGGACTGATTGGGCAGTTTGGCAGCACATTGCTCCCAAAGCTACCCTTTCCTCTCCCTCATCTTAGCTCTTTGGCTCTTCCATTCTGCTTTTTCTTTTTACTGATGCCATGTGCTTCCAGGGGATCAAAAATATAGTCTGAGTCCTTTAGATATGTGTGAAAGTTAGAGATGATAACCTTCTACCAGTTTACTCAATGATAGCTTGAAAAAGTTACTGGGCAGGGCAGCTTCTGAAGTATTTATTTCTTTAGGCAGTCAGATCACAATAATATGGAGTTCACTGCTTGGAGCAGCTAACTCAAAGTCCTTCAGAATCCAGTAGGTTGTCCCATAGCCATTCCTTATATTGGTTCAATTTATTCCTGTAAATTCTAAATGAAGAGATGACTCTTCCTAACTGAAATGATCTCAGTGCTGCTTGAAGTCTCCTTGCAATGGCAGAAAAAGAACAGTTGAGCTTCAAGCTTGAACTGAGAGACAGATAAGATCACCAGGAGATTTCCACAGCAAATGCAGAGTATATTCCTCTCTAATGGATTATTAGTACTGTCTGTCAAGTAATTGAATTGCTTGGGTAGAAAGCAAGAGGAGACTGGGTAGCTTTTTTTGTTGTGTTGGTTGGTTGGTTTTTTTTTGGTTTTGGTTTTTTTTTTAAGCTGCCAAATTTTATGAGGGGTAGGGAGTGAAAGGTGGTTTCTATGTGTGACCTAAGGTGTGAGGCACAGGGAGAGCTAATTAAACTGTCATTATTTATGCATGAGGGTGACGAGGCAGAAAGAAATGATTGCCTCCTTGGTTCAAGGGACTTGTCTGTGTCTTTGCATCTATCTACTCACTGTAAAATGTGCAAGTAATTCATGCTCTGGAGGTAGGCAAATCTGGCTTCTTTCTGTTCTGGAGTAAAGCAGAAAATAAATCCATTCTTGCTCTACTACGGTTACTAAGGTGATCTCAATCCAGCTGGGCGATAGCAGAGGTGCTGTTTCCTGCTGTCCTATTGTAGTTAACACTGATACACACTGACACACTCAGTGTTGCCGAACTGTGTGTGAGGACCTGCATCCTCTGGGTCATCTGAGAGGTATCCACAACTTTCCTGTTTCAATGCATAGCATGGGAGGGAACAGAAGCAAAGCAGCATCCTCCTCTTTCACATCCTTTTGTTTGAAAGTACTGTGTCCTGGTAAGCCAAAGGAATGATGGAAAGAGATAACAACACACCCTTTGCTATACTCTTTGGAAAAAACACTTGGGTGGCAAAGAGGTGGTCTGAGCCATCCAGCCTGCATCACTGAAAAACACTGAACAACAGTAAAAGGGGAAAAAAAAAAAAAAGGATTATTATTAGGGAAATTGCTATAATGTTTAGATAATTAGAATGAAGGATAAGTAACATTAGTCAATGCACTGCATTGGCAAGGGTTATGCAAGCTGACATAATAGGCCTCCTCCATATCAAATATGTGGTTTTTCATCATTCAGTTTAACATTTTCATGTGACTTTATTAGAATTCACAACTGAAACAGGTGATCTGTTCTCATGTTACATCATCACATGGTACTTTTCCTCTCTTATGGCTACTAGAAGGAACATTTTGTTTTTCCTTTTGTGTCTACTGATTACTGAAGGATAAGGGCCACTCTCGCCATGGAATCCTACATTGTTTGGAATGATAACCTGATGTGAACTCTTAAATCCTACTCTTCCTGTTCTGCCTGATGGAAATGGACTTTCCTAAAAAAACAATAAATCTCTTAAGTGCATCAGAAAGTGGTTGTCATCTTCTCAGGGAGAGAATGTAAAGATGCAGGACACTAAATACTAATGTTCTCTTCTAAAAAAACACTTCTATAATGCATCAAAAGCCCCTGCCTGTTATCTTTTCCCTAGGACTTGGAGATACCCTCCACCAGCCCTCCTGTGTCAGCTGCTAGTTAAGTCCCTTTGATTTGCCAAGACCAAACTGGTGGACTAAGCTACATTTAGTATCTCATTAATCACTGGGTTTGTAGCCCAATTGAGTTTGGAGCAAAACTTTGAATGTAAAGTGACCTCAGTGAAACCTTCCCATAGATAGTCCCCCATCTCTACCTGTTGTTGCAGGCTGGTGAATGTTTTTTCTCCTTGACTACCTGTAGCCCCACTTGCTCCCAGACCCAGTTATTTGACATTCTGTCTTCCTCCATGTTCGCTGTTTGTTTCTGATTAGGCATTTTTCCAGGATCTGCAGTGGCTTTCTCCTTGCCCTGCTTAGACGTTGCCTGGTGGCTGTTGTCTGCTGTCGGGGTTGTGGTAGCACAAGCTCAGCTTTTCCCGGCCTCTGCACACTGCAGAGATCAGGCACATCCCTCATCACAGCTGATAAAATCTGATGGCGCTTTTGTGGCAGAAAATCCTCTGATTTCAGTAGTGCTTTTTTGTTTTGCTTTGTTTTACTCTCCCCCTTTACTATGTAAGTAAACCCCTTTTTTCTTTAGAGTGAGAAAGCACAGTGCCACATTCCTCCCTTCTGCTGCGGTAGACAGCACACGGGCACCCTCAGGTCGCAGTGAGAAAGGGGCTGTGGAAAGGAATTGCAGTCACGCAGCTGTGCGGTGAATATGTAAAGAGTGCTTCGCCTGGCTTGTATTTTGTGGATTATTTTCTCTCTCCTCCTGACCCCACCTCAAATGAAATTCCTGCACTTCATCTGCCCCTCTGGGTTGAGCAATCAGCCGATAGGATCAAGGTCTGTAAGGAGGCAGTGGTCTGGCATACAAAGCAGTCACATTAGGCCTGAGGAGCTAAGACTAATGGGGAGCAAGGCTGGTAACAGAAGACGGAGAAATATGGCAGAATAAGATTCATTAGGGATCAGATTCAATAACTGTAAAATGATGAGAAGTTTATGATCAAAGGCTTACTTCAAGCATTTTAATGACACAGTCATTTAATCCGTTTAAAGCAGATAGATAAGGAGTTAAGTGAAATCTACAGCAGTTGTCTTTCTGAGCTGTTTATGAACCTGTTACAGCTACAGATCACTGTGAAAGGCATAGGATGGATGCCTGCTGTAGTAATTGAATAGTATATAATGGGCTACCAGTCTTTATGGGCTGATTTACGTAGGAGGTTGGTAAAACTTAATGCAAAGGCTTGTGGTTTGTCTTAAAAATGTGTGGTTCCTTGGCTACTTTTTAATGTGTGTTACTAGCAGGAGTACTGGATGAGGGAAAGAGCAGAATTGTTTAAAACCTTTCTGTGCCAGGATATTGAACTCCCAGTGGATGTATCTTCTCTGGCAGTAGCATCAGTATAGACTGTTCTAGTGACAAGATTCAGATGGTCTCTGATGCTTGGACTGACATGTCATCTCCCAGAGGAATTGCACATCTGAAAAAAACCCACTGGGGTCAAGGGGGCACAGAAGTTGTTTCTCATCTTTTTCTTCCACTGTTGGATGTGCCACCCTCTGTCCATCTCTTGGTGACTCTTCTCAGTTAGTTAGCTTCCTTCCCAGCTTTTCTTGTCATACACTTGACAATTGTTTGACCAGTGGGATAGAACTTTGCTGTGTGTGCTTGTGGGGTGCAGCATGCCCTCTAGCATTTAGCCATCTGGCCACTGTGAAATACTTGAAGCCAGTTACAGCCAGGGTTCTGTGTGTGTCTGCAGGATTCACCTTCTTCTATTTCTTAAGTCACCATTCTCCCCTTCTAAACTCTTCCAACACAGGGGTTTACAATGTAGCTAACAGCTCCTACATACCACACACTCCCTCGGTAAAGGAGTGCTTTCATTATACACTTAAGTGTCTCTACACACACTTTCCACAGCTGTTAAGAAGCAAGCAGAGGGGGCTCTTTCTCTACTCACAGCTCGAGGCTTGTTTTGCTGCTGGAAGCAAAGTAGTCTCTGCTGCTGCATTGTTTAAGTCCATGTTACAGCACTGGCTGTGCGTGATGCAGGCACAGTAGCAGAGTTGGTATCAAGCTGGTAGGGAACAGGGAGAATTTCCAAGGGCTCTAGGCCATCTTGTTTTCTACTTGCACAGAAAGTTGCTGTCCTGCAGTGGTATTGATTAGTTTTAAAATAGAGAGGTGATAATTGGAGATTTCAGGTGGTTCCAGTAGATGTGACTGCAGTGAATGGAGGTGTTTAAATTGAGCCTGGAATATCTTCCTTCACCTCATGCTGGTGCTCTTGTTCATCGCAGGAGGGATCTGCTGATGTCTAGCAACAGTGTGATCCCATGGAGGGGCCTTCTCAGCTCTCTTCACTTGTGCTTTGCATGGGATCTGTGTTCATCTTCTGATTCCAGCTTCTGTCATGCATGCTAGCTCCCTTTCTTCTGTGAGTTTTGGAGTACCTGTCACAGCTGCTCAAAGGGTTAGGCACATTGGAGAGAGACCAGCTAGGGCTGAAGGTCACAAATCCCTTGCAGTATGCCAAAGCAGCCAGGCTATATATAGATCAAGTTTTAAGCACCCTTGGGTCTGCTTTCAGTTTGCACATTCCCATTTCTTGGGGGAGAATTGGAAAATATTTTCCTGTTTGAAAATAAGTAAAATTTGTCTTAAAATTTTTAGTGCTAGCAGCCAGTTCTCTCATTAATCCACTTCTCAGTTGCTCTTTAGTGTCCCTGTGTTTTTTCATCTACTTTTCTTTCCAAAGAGCTTAGAGACTGAACACTCAAGAGCTCACTTGTAGGGAGAAATATATATAAAAACTGGATTTTAATTCACTTTCTGCCTCCACATACCTCATTCTTTGAGAGGGCCTGTTGCACTCTATTTTCACGTGATTGTTTCAGAGATGAGAGTGATCTAGACTAGCAGCAGTTGCCCAGAATGGGGCTGGCAGTGTAGTACAAAGACCTATGCACAATAATAGTTTCCCACATCCAACTCGGTGTCAGAAACACAAGAACTAGTTGGTAGTCTCCTGAAAACAAAGTCTTACACCTATCATAAGCTAAAAGCCCAGGGCTCAGGCTCACTTGTTCACTTGTTTATAAATATTTGGTCAAGTAAGCTTATTTCTGGAAAAGTAAAACCTCCCACATAAACGTTCATGAGATATGGAGGCAGGAGAGAAAACTCAGCAGCCACGAGAGGAAGATGGTGCTGCAGCAGAGCTGGGGGGCAGGTAACACTGAAAGGTTTGGGAATGTGGCCAGTTTAATGACTGTGCATGAGTCTGGCAGGCAACAAGGAAGGAGATGGTACAAATCCCAGCTCTGTTGTTGGTATGACAAGAGTGTGAGTAAGTGGCTTTTGTGGAATGTATGGATAATTGCCCTGAAACTTTGTAACTTATGCTGTGAAAGGGATGCTCAGGCCTTTGGTTGTAACAGCCCCTGTTGATGCAGTATGGTTTGGAGAATACAGTGGGAGGGAAACAATTCAATTTTGAAGGAAAATGGTTTTGCAGTAAGAAATTTCCACTGACCATCTATTACACCCGTCCATATTCACCAGATTTGCAATTGTCAGATTTTGGTCCAGATAATTTTGCCTGGACCTGAGCATCTTTGACCCTTCTTGGGCACAGTGGATTGATTGATCTTTGAAGAAATTGAGCCCTTGGGGCCATGTGCGCCTCCCAAGGAGGTTGCATGGACTGCCCAGCCTGATGACACTGTATTTGCTGATGAGCTCACCTGGCAGAGCAACACTCCTGATTTCACCGATTCTTTGCCTAGTAGTGCCTGCTTAATTTTGAATAGGAGGCTATCTCATTTAACAGCTTTTGAGAGCAGCAAACACATTTGTGTGTGGTTTAACTTACTATACAGGCTGCAGAGCTGAAGTGAAAGCACTGATCAGTTATTACAGTTGAGATAGCATTCAGAAAACAAATTAGAGTTTGGGGTTGGTAAGGATCCAGACAGAATTCATAAAATTGTATAGTATTATCAAGTTCAACATGGACAGGCTTATTACCAATCCAGAGAAAGCAGGCATGTACTGAGGAGGTAGGGATGTTTGGGATTAGGTTTTTAGTATAGAGAGACAGACATGTTATGATCTCCTGTAGGGTTTAAATGTGGATTAGAATTACCATCACTNGAGGCTTGTTTTGCTGCTGGAAGCAAAGTAGTCTCTGCTGCTGCATTGTTTAAGTCCATGTTACAGCACTGGCTGTGCGTGATGCAGGCACAGTAGCAGAGTTGGTATCAAGCTGGTAGGGAACAGGGAGAATTTCCAAGGGCTCTAGGCCATCTTGTTTTCTACTTGCACAGAAAGTTGCTGTCCTGCAGTGGTATTGATTAGTTTTAAAATAGAGAGGTGATAATTGGAGATTTCAGGTGGTTCCAGTAGATGTGACTGCAGTGAATGGAGGTGTTTAAATTGAGCCTGGAATATCTTCCTTCACCTCATGCTGGTGCTCTTGTTCATCGCAGGAGGGATCTGCTGATGTCTAGCAACAGTGTGATCCCATGGAGGGGCCTTCTCAGCTCTCTTCACTTGTGCTTTGCATGGGATCTGTGTTCATCTTCTGATTCCAGCTTCTGTCATGCATGCTAGCTCCCTTTCTTCTGTGAGTTTTGGAGTACCTGTCACAGCTGCTCAAAGGGTTAGGCACATTGGAGAGAGACCAGCTAGGGCTGAAGGTCACAAATCCCTTGCAGTATGCCAAAGCAGCCAGGCTATATATAGATCAAGTTTTAAGCACCCTTGGGTCTGCTTTCAGTTTGCACATTCCCATTTCTTGGGGGAGAATTGGAAAATATTTTCCTGTTTGAAAATAAGTAAAATTTGTCTTAAAATTTTTAGTGCTAGCAGCCAGTTCTCTCATTAATCCACTTCTCAGTTGCTCTTTAGTGTCCCTGTGTTTTTTCATCTACTTTTCTTTCCAAAGAGCTTAGAGACTGAACACTCAAGAGCTCACTTGTAGGGAGAAATATATATAAAAACTGGATTTTAATTCACTTTCTGCCTCCACATACCTCATTCTTTGAGAGGGCCTGTTGCACTCTATTTTCACGTGATTGTTTCAGAGATGAGAGTGATCTAGACTAGCAGCAGTTGCCCAGAATGGGGCTGGCAGTGTAGTACAAAGACCTATGCACAATAATAGTTTCCCACATCCAACTCGGTGTCAGAAACACAAGAACTAGTTGGTAGTCTCCTGAAAACAAAGTCTTACACCTATCATAAGCTAAAAGCCCAGGGCTCAGGCTCACTTGTTCACTTGTTTATAAATATTTGGTCAAGTAAGCTTATTTCTGGAAAAGTAAAACCTCCCACATAAACGTTCATGAGATATGGAGGCAGGAGAGAAAACTCAGCAGCCACGAGAGGAAGATGGTGCTGCAGCAGAGCTGGGGGGCAGGTAACACTGAAAGGTTTGGGAATGTGGCCAGTTTAATGACTGTGCATGAGTCTGGCAGGCAACAAGGAAGGAGATGGTACAAATCCCAGCTCTGTTGTTGGTATGACAAGAGTGTGAGTAAGTGGCTTTTGTGGAATGTATGGATAATTGCCCTGAAACTTTGTAACTTATGCTGTGAAAGGGATGCTCAGGCCTTTGGTTGTAACAGCCCCTGTTGATGCAGTATGGTTTGGAGAATACAGTGGGAGGGAAACAATTCAATTTTGAAGGAAAATGGTTTTGCAGTAAGAAATTTCCACTGACCATCTATTACACCCGTCCATATTCACCAGATTTGCAATTGTCAGATTTTGGTCCAGATAATTTTGCCTGGACCTGAGCATCTTTGACCCTTCTTGGGCACAGTGGATTGATTGATCTTTGAAGAAATTGAGCCCTTGGGGCCATGTGCGCCTCCCAAGGAGGTTGCATGGACTGCCCAGCCTGATGACACTGTATTTGCTGATGAGCTCACCTGGCAGAGCAACACTCCTGATTTCACCGATTCTTTGCCTAGTAGTGCCTGCTTAATTTTGAATAGGAGGCTATCTCATTTAACAGCTTTTGAGAGCAGCAAACACATTTGTGTGTGGTTTAACTTACTATACAGGCTGCAGAGCTGAAGTGAAAGCACTGATCAGTTATTACAGTTGAGATAGCATTCAGAAAACAAATTAGAGTTTGGGGTTGGTAAGGATCCAGACAGAATTCATAAAATTGTATAGTATTATCAAGTTCAACATGGACAGGCTTATTACCAATCCAGAGAAAGCAGGCATGTACTGAGGAGGTAGGGATGTTTGGGATTAGGTTTTTAGTATAGAGAGACAGACATGTTATGATCTCCTGTAGGGTTTAAATGTGGATTAGAATTACCATCACTGATAGGGAGGTAGCTGGGGAGAACCAGTCTTGAAATTAGTGGGATGGGTTTTTCTGTTACAAAAGACCAATTAGTGACAGACTGCTGAGGCTGGCTTTCTCAGTGTGCCAGCCCATGATGTTCCAGATGTTTCCTGTGGTCAGAACCAAAATTAAGTATCCTTCTGAAACTGTACTTGGTGGACATAAAGCAACACAAGCATGTTGTTGTTACTGGGACAAATTCATGCTAGGACAGACATAATCTGGCATTACAGGGGTAAAATGTGCTTGTTGAAGCTCTTTGCTTCCTTGCTCCACTTCCACTCTGCCATACTTCAGGTGCTTCATCATATCCAAAGATGCTCAAGACTAGATGGCAGATGCTCCCTTCAGAGGGCAACTGTGGAAGATGGATGGGTGACTGGCAGCAGCATGTTAGATGGGACAATGAGAAATAGTTTGTTAAAGTTCTGGCTTTCATGAAGATTAATGTGTCTGCAGAAGGGTTATTTTACAAAAAAATGTATATGTGTGGTTAGAAGGGATGTATGTAGAGATGTATTTGGGTTTTGTGACTTATTTTCACGTCTCAATCCATCTTTGTTTTTCTCTTCACCATCTTCCAGAAAAGTGGAGGTCCTTATATCAACATTACTTCCTTTTAAATCAGGTTGCAGATTACCTGATTTAAAACCTAGTGACCAAGAAAGATGGCAGGTCACACCTGTGTCTGTTCTTAGATTTTTTTATTTTTTTTTCCTCACTGATCACCAAATAACCTTTTCAGTTTTTCAGTGAGCTGGATTACATCTGTATGGATCAGCATGTGTGTGTTCAAGTTGCTGTTACAACTGTGAAAAGACACTTAGGGAAAAAAGCACAATCTCAGTGGCTGTATCTTAAGTGTCATTCTGCTTTTCCATCACCTAAGGATTTGGGCAGCTATTCCACTCTGAAATACTAAAATGAATGCAGATTTGAAAGTATTTTTATATTTAGAGGCATTGATTCTAATATAATTTCTCTACAAATTAAAACTCTCCTTGAAAAATATTAAACTGTCAGTGATAACATCAAGGTTCTTGTTATGTCTAAAAGGAATAAATGCTGAAGTTACAGAATTGTCTGGAGGTTTAGAAAGTAAGAGGAGGAATTAACAGTATGAGAGAGAATGGATAAAAGTATTGGATAACACCAAATTGGAGGAAGTGGAATGAGTTGAATTAAGAGGTTTATTGCGAAAAAGAATACGCACTTAGTCTGATCTGCTATAAAACAAAAAATACAGTTTTAAGAGAAATCTCTCCCACTGAATTGTGTTTATTCCATAGACTCTTTTTAATAAGATATCAAATATTGATTTAAAGATACTAAGCAACAGACAATGTATTGGTTTCCCTGGTTAGCCATTCCTATTAAAAATATATATTATTTCCAGTTCCCTGACTTCACTGTGAGCTATTGGGTTCTCCTTGCTGTGCTGCTGTTCATTAGATTAAAGAACCATTTAGTGTCAGATTTCCACCCAAGACCCTGATCAAATTGCTTCAGCCTTCTCCATAGTAAATGAAATAGTTTGATTTCCATTCATTTCTCATTATAAGATATGTTTTTAAGATCATAAATCATTCATGGAAACCTTCTCACAACTTTACTTAATTTTCAGCAACCCATGCATATCTCACCTGGAAGCATTATCCCTGTAGTGGTCTCATCAATGCTGCATTCAGAGACATTATTGTTTCTCTATTCCTGCTCATAGGTATATACAGATTCACACTGTT
>VYZU01045294.1:0-19183 GCA_013401355.1 Ceyx cyanopectus | reverse complement strand
ACTGATGATATCACTATTTCCACTGGGTTTGGACAAGTTTGAAATGACAGATAGAACACAAGTTTTCAGTTCCTTCTGTGTATCTGAAGAAGTATCTGGTTAGATACTACTTCATAGTGTCTGACCAAGACAGCATGGACTGCTGCAAACAGAGAAATGGCCAAAGGCTAAACAAACCCTGAAGCTGACAGAACTTTGATGGATCTCTGGTTAGGAAATGTGGTATGACAATTTCTCAACTATCAGATTTTAAGCAGGAATCCATATTTGAAATCTAAGTTGTATTTCTATCTTATTAGGAATTTTCTCCTTCTCTTTAGTGTGTCCTTTTCATCTGCTGATCATGAAGTTATTTGGACTTCAGTCGAATTGGACTCCTCACAAAGATAACTACAGTCCATCTCAACTACTGCCTTTTTTTTTTTTTTTCCACCACACCAGGGTCTGCTTACGCACATGTCCAATAAACAAAGGATAGGGAGTAAGAGGGTATTCAAATTAAA
This sequence comes from Ceyx cyanopectus, assembly GCA_013401355.1. Lineage (NCBI taxonomy): Eukaryota > Metazoa > Chordata > Aves > Coraciiformes > Alcedinidae > Ceyx > Ceyx cyanopectus. The sequence continues at coordinate 18,680 of VYZU01045294.1, read as the reverse complement.
GCCTTCCTAAATACTTTTATTTCAGATGCTTTTATTATTATTAATCTTTTATTGCATTTTTAATAGAAAGCTTAGAAGATTTTAAAAGATAAGTTCATCTTGGCAATGAGTGGGCTAAAATCTGTACTCATAATGCCAACTACATCAAAAACTTTGCTTTGTACAATTATAGTTCTTACTGATTCTCTGGATTGACATCTTCCTTGATGATTCACAAAGAAGGTATCTGCTAGGCAGAGCCTGTGGTAGGCTTGTGTAACAGTGCTAGGCTGCACATACTTTATTCCCTCAGAGGGTAAACTTACTTCTCTGCAGACAAATAAAATGTGGAAGATCACAAGTTCACAAATCAGCATGTTATGGTTCTGCAGGGCTGACGATGACATCCCTGCTGATGCAAAGCATTTCCTGGCCTTCAATGGCAGTGAAAGAACCAAGTCAAGACCTTCAGAAATGGGTTTTCAATTTTAGCATTGAGCCAGAACAGATTTTTATGGTGTCTTCTGAAGCCTAGCTTTGAAGACCCTGTGCTCCATAACTTCAGTTGGCACAGACTAATGTTTCTCACTACACTGCAAAAACAGTGAGATGAACAAGTTATAAAAAGGAATAAAGATCACTCAAAGTGGCATATGATTACATTGCTGTGCCTGATAACTCTTCCTTAAGCCATTAAGATATAAAATACATGGATCTTTATCAGTTTCAGGTGTTGTATACTGATAATTAGTTATCTTGTTCTTCCCACATGTTTTAAAGCTAAGAAAGACACATCAGTAATTCCATTAAAGGCTTAGTCTGCAGTATGATACAAACATGTATCCTGTGACAGCTGATACAATAGCCATCTTTCACAGAGGCATTTTTTATCCATTAATGAAGAACATTATGGTGTAAAGGAGGAATTACATGAACATTTTCCAAGGATGGATTGTTATCTTGGTGGCCTTGGGCACGATATAAATTTAACATGAGTTTTTGTTTTGTAAGGTCAAGACCAATAAACCCGAGGAAATAATTTTTTATCACACATGTGTTAATCCTGGTGCTGTTTGACCAATGGGATATGGCGGTGTCTGGTAAGATATATGAGAAGTGTGCTTCTCTGTGTGTGTGTGTGCAATAATCTTCTTCACAATTCCTGATTGAAAGAGACATTGGAAGGTAAAGGTGCATTTGCACTAGCTTTCCTCTATAAAAGTTCATTCTTGATCCCCTTATCTACTATTTGGAATACTGAAAATACGTCTGTTTCAATGAACTGTATAACTTTGTGGTGGGGAACTCTGGTGTTATTGAAAGCTTTTTCCATTGTTACAATTAAATTGGTACTAAAAAAACCAGTCATTACTGTTATCTGATATAGCATCTAATTATTGTTTGTGAATGGACTTGAATTGACCCATACTTCTGCAAAGTAAGCAGGAGGTTTTCCACTGACTTCAATGTGTTGTGCAATAATTTATAAGAATATGGCTTTCCTGAAATCATGAGGCATGGATACACATACCATGCTAGTTTTCTGTTAAATCTTCTCAGCCCACCAAAAGCAGTAAAGCCATGGAGGACTACAACTGGGGGGTAAATGCCTGGTCCACTGCTAGTTTTACAGATGTCCGCCTGTTTCCCCACTGTGCTTGAAGGCCAGGTTCATTCAAGCTTATCTGCAAGTATTGTGATCACTATATGGCAGTCTGAAGCTGGTTTTAATTGATCACACAGGATAAGGTGGGGGCTCCCTTTTTTTTTTTTTTTCAGTGAAAAGCCACAGTTTATAATTGCCTCTCTCCTGATCATGTGCCTACTGAGCCTTGTACAGTTATTTGGAAGAACTGCGGATCTCTGAAAAGCTGAAACCTAGACTTCTTTGAAGTAACATGAAGTATCCAAATAAGAAGGCAGCTGAATCAATGAAGAATCAATTACACTCACTTTCAAGGATTTTCCACTTAACTAAAATCTGAATAGTCCTTTGAAGAGGTTTCTCTTCTCTAGGAAAACTACCCCACTAAATAGGTAATGTCAGGGAAACCTAAAAGAAGAAGAAGAACTGGGTATGAAACAAACTTTTTTTTTTTCTGTCCACTGAAGATATTAATATTTCTAACCAGAATAAGCATGGCCAGGCACTGCTGAAAATACTGAGGCAATGGATAGTCTGAAACACTGTTCTTGATCCACAAAATGGGCATTCAGTGCCCATATCGATCACTCTGTGATTGATGCCCAACTAACATTAAGGTTCGGAGCATGACACTTCTGTCCTCAGCTTTGGCATTCCTTTGGATCAGCCCAGTTCATTATTTTCTTTGAAATGACTGTACCATCTGCATTGACCTTCTAGGTGGGATATTCTTATAAGAAGTCACAGAGCACATCCAAGGCCTTCTCAGACTGAGGAGGCACACCTGAGGTATGTGCCACAGATTAAAATTAGGAACTGAAGATAGCTTTTCAATAGACAGTTGTGGGCAATGGGATGTTTCAGAAGTTCTCTGCAGCACTGTGGTAAAGTTAGTTTGTATTTGCTTAAAGTAAATCATAAATGCCTAAGTATTTTTGTGACCATAGACTTTAGTAAGAAAGTTTGGCATTAACTCACTGAGAGTAGCATTACCTCCCTGTTACAGAGCAGAAAAAAAGGACAGTCATAAAGTCAAATGACATATCCTCAGAGAACACCAATAGCAGCAGAAGTGAGAAGAGAAGCTATGAATAGGATTGTGCTACTAGATTTCATGCTATATGGTCAGCCTCAGTCTCTGCTCAGACATGCTTTCTCAGCCTTTTCAAAATGTGAAGTGAAACTTCATTACTTCTAACTTTACAGAGTCCCAGTTTTCAGTTCCCAACTCTTAGCATTATATGCACAGCCTGTGATTTTATACTTCCACTGCCAATGTAGGACCACCAAATGCAAAGTACTATTCCTATTACTGCTCTTCTCCAACATAATTTCAAGGGTCTGAAGTACTGTACTGGATGTCAACTGTGCATAAAGTGAGTCATTACGAATGAGTGATTGAGAAGGAATCCTTATCTGTATGCAGGTCAATGTACAACCACTGTCAACTGCCCAGAAAAAGTCAGCACACTTATTACAGAGAGCATAATTTCTGGTGCTGCTTTGTACCGTCAGCTTTCTGAGGATTCTAGAGAATATCATACATCTCAAGATGTCAATGACTGAACAAAGAACAGTGTGAAAATCGCTAATTTTAATTTGAGGAGAATGAAGGACAACACCAGACAACTTAATTCCTAATTTTGCATCCAAGTATAATACTGTTTTGATGGTCCTGGGACTGTAATTATGCATCAGTGAGATCCCTTTGGGAAAAGGTGCATTCCCTAAATTCAGGTAACCTGATTCACCTATTCATTTCACTGCACTCATCAAATCTCTCTTATGGTACGTGGTATATTGACTCTTGATTAGCCAGAAATACTTGGTCCAGTTTAAATAGGTCTATATTTAAAAGTCTGCATCACATCTTAATTTCTGTTTTATGTTGCAGCACAGGCCATTTCCTTTTTCCCAGTATACTCAGACAATAAAAGGTTAAGAGAGCTGCACTATAACTGTTTCATTAGTTGCCAGGACTCAGAGAATGAAGTCTTTTGCTAGGGCTCATTAGGAGGTAAAGGGAGATAGCACACCAAAAACCTGGGATACAGAGGATCTGTGATAGCAGACCCTGGAGAAAAGGGGCTAGGATGAACACTTCATTAATTATTTTTCTTGTACTTGTACTTTTTAGATTAATTTGGTTATAAAGGACCTTCATATATTTGCTCGTGCAACAGTACCAAAGTGGAAAAGGGAAGGGACTTAATTCTTGCTGGAGGATTAAGGAAAAATCACAACGCCCCTTTTGCTGCTTAGAACAGATCATATCAGGACTTACTTCTCTCTAAAAGAGTGTTTGTTTTGTGGTTTATTTGTTTTGTGGTTGTTTTGTGTTGTTTTTTTTTTGTATTTGGGAATATACCATACTGAAGAAAAGGGAATCCTAAAAACTGTCATGACAAGGTGAAGCATGTTTCAGAAATAATTTTCCAGAGTGAAAAATCTGAGGTACCATGTCAGCATTCCTATGTCAAGTCATACTGGCAGTGGGTACACACAGAAAGCAAAAGAAACCAAAAACCCCATATAACTAGTTCTTCCTACAATGCAGTGGACAGTAGAATTTTCAAGAAATAGAAATGTACAACTTGCTTATGAAGATACAGGCTAAGTGGAATGGAAAAATATAAACATGATACAGAAGTCTCTGCAATGTTATTATCTTGTGATAAACTAAGGATTTTTTATCCAGCAATGTACGTTACTTGAAGATTCCCACTAAATGGAAATCTACCTACTGAACTGGAAGAGTGAATATAAGGTTCAAAGAGAGTCTAATTTTACTTTCTACATATGACAATCCACAGACTTTCACCCAGCTGCTTCCACACTGAATGATACCTTCTAAATGAATATAGCATTAGTCTTGACTTCAAGGCGTTAAGAGCTGGAAAACCCACTGTGGTTTCTCATTTTTTTATTCTATATTTCTAGATGATTATACTGTTTTCACAGTCTGCTTCTCAATGTGGTTTATGAGAGGGGCTGTCCTTGGCATGAGCCCATGCAGGCACAGTCCTATAGATTTCACTGGGGCTGAACTCAGTCCTAACTGCTCTGCTGAGCTGAGTTTGATTTATGCAAGTACTTAATTCTTTCACTTAATAATTCTTCTGTTCTGTCTGATCCTATTTTACAGGACAATAAAAATCTGGCCCCTTTTGTCTCTTCTACAGAACCACCACCCCACTGTGTTGGGCAGTGCTTTGTTACATGTATTAACATGCTTGGTCACTCTTTTTAAATCATGCAAGAGGAGTACCATGCATTCTGTGAGTAAATTTGTCTTTCAAATCAAGTCATCAATTCAGTGGAAAGGTCTGGGGTAGACATGGAAGTTTACAAATCACCTTAGCTGTGATTTTAGCTGTGAGGCACAATAACCTGAATGTTACAAGCAGCTCAGTGAAGAAAAAGGTCTTGAAATGATGCTCAAGTTTGTCTCAAATAACCTCATGCTGCCAAAGAAAGTTTTCACTAGATGGATTTATAAAAGCAATATAAGGAAAGCTTATAAATCATCTGTACATGACCCTGCAGGTTAACAAAGGGAAAGTTAATTTAGTTTGTGTGTAGAAATGAACACTTTTCTAAATCCATCCCTGCAATCCCTAAACCTCCATCTAAACTCAGAATAATGACTTAATTATGAACAAAGCTACAAAATTGCCAGAAACATGCTACTGCTTTTCCCCTTATGGTGGTCTTATAAATGAACTCACAGAGTATGGAACTAAGATGTTAATATGAGGAAAGGAAAAGCCTGACACCAGATTGTCCTTCTGTCATTGCAGGATGGCATCTCTCCCCACACCTGCAAAAGTTTTGATCAACCTAGTTTGAGCCCCAGGCAAGTGGGCTTCCTCTTATTCTTCAGCTAAGTCAATTTCACTTTATGTCAAGCTTCCTAACATGGAACCTCAGTGATGATTGTCAAGAAGCTTTTCTTTCTATATGCCTTTTACCAGTTTTAGTTCACCCTATCCTTAGAAGTTACTATTTTAAAATGCTTGCAAGCTGTTGACCTGATTTTCTTTACACATAATAGTAATTCCTCTGTGAAAATGTTGTTTATGCAATTTTTCTACTATATCCACTCTCTTAATAGTTTTTTGCCTTTTTTTCTTTTTTTCTTGTTGCTTTGATGAAAATTTGTTTCATTTCTTTTCATTGCCTATACTAAGCAGCCCTGGATTTTTGGCATAGTTCCACCCCAGCTGTGCAAGGTAGAGATGCTGTTATTACTGTGGCCTCTTGTTTGTGAGCACAATAAACAGGACAAAAACCAAACCAGTAATGTTCCATAGGGTCTGACTATTTAATGTACTATAGAATTTCTCAGTGTGGTGTCTAAAAGCTAAATACATTTAGAAGAAAAGGCTCCTGAATAGTTCTTCTTTAGCCTTCATTTCATGTATCTGATGCAGATTTTGAGCAAGATGCCCATTCAGTGGAGGAATGAAGGAAGGTCACAGTCCCAGACATTTAGACAAAACTGCCCATGAAAATCTGTCTTCTTGGTAGGTGTTTGTAATACTAAATATTTCTAAGCAGCTAACTATTTTTTTTATTTGACAGAGGACAGTGCTTAAAGTCACTTAATATGAACAGTCATCCTCTTTTAGCTGAACCTAGAAAAGCACAGCACTTAAAATCCAAAGGGAAATGAGACCTAAAGGATTCCCACCACTTCCTTCTTGTTTACAGCCACCTAAAAAATATTTAGTCATCTCCTAAAAATTAAAACAGACCTTTTGGTGGTTGCTGGGATTCATCAAGGACTAACACCAGAACAAGCAGTTATATGTAGACCATCGATTACATTCATAGCAATATAATGAACAATAGCAAGCCTAGGTGGCTTTAATGGGGTTATTTATTACATTACTCTACACTCAGCAATGGAAGCAGAATTATTTATGTAGTTGAGCTATGGCAGTTCAGTTCTGCTTCCAGTCATGCCCTGCTTGTGCTTTACTGGAACCCATAAGTAGCACTCTTTTTGCAGATCTAAGTCTGAATATTTTACAAAGCTTAAAATAAAAAAAAATCAGGAAGTCACTGGTGACATTACCAATTGAGCAATCATGTCCTGTCCAGTTGGGATCACAGCTGCAGAGTCCAGTATCTGGGAGGAAGGTCCCGTGACCAGAGCATTGGTCCAGACAAGTGGCTCTTGGGGTCTCGCAGTTTGTTCCTCCCCAGCCAACCGAACAGTGACATTCTCCTCGCACGCACACACCACGTCCCGAGCAGGTAGGATCCATGCAGTCCACTGCATGTGAGAAAAGAAGGTGAAGCAGACAGGGAAATCAAATCAGAATTTCAGAAAAAACACTATCAGTCTGCCATCTGCACGAATGTATTTATATAGTCTCTCAAGGCTCCAACCGGAAAGCAAAGCCGTGTTGTGCACAAAACAGATGCTCCATGCGACAAGATGGTGTCCCAAAAAGGCAGGGAGACCTAGAACTCTTACATAAAAATGGAGAAAAAAAAAAAATCCAGTCTTTTATCCAGGCCTACCATAATAAATGCTTTCTAGTAAGAACAGGCTAATATCAATTAAGACTAGAGTAAGAATAATATTCTCTTGCACACAGATCGTGCCTCCATTTATTCTATTAGAATAACCTAAATTACTATTACTAATGAATTCAAAGCTGAGCTCTACTTTTCTAAGAGCAAATTTTACATAAAGATTCAGTAGAAGATGATGTCCCTATTCAGCAGAATACATGCTTAAATTGAAGAATGTGCTGAAATCTATAAAGGTTTCATAGAGACTTACATAAATTTCACATTAAATATCCTTAGATGGTTTTCCAGAGTAAGGATTAAAACAGAATCATATGGTTTTGTTTTTGGTGGTTTGTTGTTTTTTGGTTTTTTTTATATTGGTATTCTTATTTTTTGATCAATTAACACTGTTTTTTAATGTTTAGGGTTTTTTTCCACAAAGGCACTTTCCTAATAAGACTGGAGATGATTCGGTTAGGCACATGGTATAGCAATGTGCACCAAAAGACCGAATGTGCTGCTGCCTGATTCCTGAGTCATGTGTTTCATAGGCAACTGCCAGCTCCTCTGCCCATGGGGGAATTTCACCCAGCAGTCAAAAAAACATGAAACGCACCAGACGCCCTCCCCAAAAAAGCACTGGAGGAGTCAATCATCTATTTATATATGAAAGCTTATAGGACAGCCTAGAGAAATTCTTCCTGTCTCTTGAAACGGTGTGTGGCAGTGCCCTGGGGATCCGTGACATGTGTCAGTCTGGCTAAGCAGCAAAGCAAAAGCTGTCCAGCTCCTGGCTCTGATGCAAAAAAACAGAACACGGGCAGCACACACACAGCAGGTTTGTGGTTATTTTTGTTTTCTCCTCTGTAAAAGATAATAAGAATCTCAATGACCTGCTTAAGATCCAGAAACCTTAAAAGGAAACACAACAGCTGCTCTGATAATTCCCTGGATTCTCAAAACCTTCTCATTCTGACAAGTAATGGCTCAGCAATTACTATCCCAAGGCATGTGAGAGCATTTTCTGTTTTGTTTGATTCCTGGAGCCCTGCTCATAGCTAGAACAATCCTCAAAAATTGTAAGAGGCTGGAAAGGATGAGTCTATATATCTCCTTCACTGTTAGTGAGCTGGGAGCTAGGGTGCCAATTTTAGCATGAGACCCTTGAAGCCTTGGCCCTGTTCTTTCCCAGCAGTAACAAGTACGAAAAGGACTAAGAAATGGACTAGGGGGCCTCCTAAGTTCTCAGCAGATGGTTTGAACGTAGAGAAAAAAGATCACAGGCTAACTGACAAGAGGCTACCTCCAGGCAATTAATCATCCCTTCTGAAGGTCAATTGGGAAAAAGGTGAGTTTTATGGGGGGCTCCGGCACAGGAGGCAGACAATCTGCTATCTCAGCTCTAACACAGATGATTATAGGAGGGGAATGTGCATGTCAGAACCCCCCATTTATCATAATCCCAAGGCCATTTTTCATGTTGAAATGAGCCCTTTCAGAAAATGTCACACACAATGGCTACTTTAATCTCAGCCTCCCTAGCTGTATCTCTTTAGTCTTTCTGCACCATCAGAAGGGCTCTGGGACGGGATTATGGGCTTCCCCTTTCTTCTTAATCAATTCCTTAGTGGATTTGAAGTACAATGGTATATTTTTAGGGAATTCTGCTTGACAAATTTAGTTGCTCAACTCTGGGAGAAGCAGAGATGAGAACTGGGGCAGGAAGGCATAGCTGACAAAATGTATAGCTGGTGGGGTGGGTGGACATTTTTGCATATATATGTGTTGCTGCTTGGAAAATGTTCCAAATGGTCTAATTCCTGGATGGAAAATGCCCCATTTATAGCTCAGCCTTGTGCAGAACCTTTGCCAGGGAGATAAATCATGCAGCAAGCAAGGTTACTGCCTCTTCTACACTTTTCCCCAATATGCTTCATGCTTCATTGGTCACACAAGTGATTAGGCTTATTCGGTACCCAAAGAGTAACTTCTCATTTTTTTGCTGCTTAAATCTGTTCCCCCCTCCTTTTAATGTCTTACTGGCTTAGACCATGCCTTATAAAATATGGCTTAATAAACTAAGGAGGGAGAAAATAAAAAATCATGTAAGATTGTTGGCCGATGTTTTATAAACACTGCTGAACTTCTAGGGGAGAAAAAGAGAAGACAGAAGAAACCCTGGAATGAAAACCCATTATAAACATGGACTAAGCGGTGAAGCTACGAGAACTGAGAAATAATAAAAAGTAATCAATACCAGATGGTCCTTCTTAGAAGAGAAATTAAAAAGAGCAATTCAAAAAATAGTATAAATCAACTTTTTTTTTACTATATATATATATCCTTAAGATTTCCCACATGGCATATTTCTGAGTTACTTAGCCCCCCCCCTCACAACACAATATGAATTGTGCCTTGAATATTAAAAACAAATGCATACTTGGAAAAAATCTAAACAGCTCATAAGAAAAATAATGTTCTCTTTGTTCTTCATTTTTTTTCAAGTTTTCACCTAGCTGGACTCATGCTGTCCTCCACTACAGTGATAACATAACTGAGTAGTGTCTGGCTTTTCTGCTTTAAATGTGAGCAGGGAAAAAATGGTTCCTGCTAGAAAAAGGGAAAATCTTACTCTGATTTACAAACATTAAACAGCTCTGGCTGGAGGCAAAATCAGGATCTTTTCATTTCTGTTTATTCACTAAAGATATGATGCATTAAAGACACCTCAGTAGTCACCATCTTTGGGTTTTGCGTGCCCCATAGCTTTATTGAATTCTGCTTTCTTAAGCCAAATCAGCTCTTTCTCAAGAGATGGCTTATTGTTACAAAGCTGATACTGTCTTGATCTCTAACATTTACTGACACCAAAGCCATGTTACATTGACATGTCCCACTTCAATACATTTAAGGCATCAAAAGAATTGGTAGATTAGATGTCATTTGAATGTCTGCAACCAATTCAGCTTATTTCCATTGTCCATAAAATAAAGGTATTTCAGATAAATATTTATCCTGCATATGTGAAGAGAAACCACTGTGATTCTTATACATGTATCAAATGGATGTCTTAAATCTATCAGGTGGTGCAGATGACTTACCTATATATTTGTAGAAGTGAAATTTAAATATAATTATTTATCAGGTAACCTGCATGGAATTTGAAAATAGTTTTCAAAAGTGTTGAACATTTTTCTTTAAATCAGGCACTGTTGGATATATTTTTATAATTATCCAAATGAATTGTGCATGTATAAAACTGTCCACTTTTTTATTTAGCAATAAGTAGCAGTCACAGACTCAGGAATATAAAGGTTTATGGTGTCAGGTGACTTCCTACACAAAAAGAGTAAAGATAAGTGCTAAAAGGCACTGTATTTCTGAGTCACAAATCTAAATGTAAATGAAAAATGTTTGTGGGTTAATGTGAGAAAAAGTCTATGGAAGAGCCATTAAAATATTATCTGATTTTGAAGCAGACTTTAATTCAAGTCCTGAGCATTTCTAAGCTTTTAAAACTGACAAGAATCAGGGAGTTTCTCTCACATGCCACAGTTTTGTGTATGAAACAACTGAAATTGCTTGGCATAGTGTAGCAGAGAAGACAGCACTGCAAAAGTAATTATACATTTAGATGTGTAAATGGAAATGATGCATTAATAAGAACATTTCAACATATGATTAGATGTTCTGGTCTTTCTGTCTAGGTTTGTCTATCTGAAGCATTTAATGGCTTTTCATCCAATTATTGAACAAATATGATAGCTAACAACAAGTTATTACAACTTTTTTATGTTGCATCCATCTATTGTATCTCTAAGGTGCCAATTACTGTTCTGTTTAAGTGCCAGGCCTATTCTGAATTGCCTCCATCCATGTAATTCTATCACGACAATCAAAGCAAAAAGCTGATTGAACATGTCTTGCAAATACCTTCTTCACAGCTCTCTCCTTTGTATCCTGGGTTGCAGATACAGGTTCCCATGATACATGTGCCATGATTATTGCAGGAGACATCGATGCACTGGTTTGTTGGTACATCACATTCTGCTCCTTTCCAGCCACTGTGGCACAGGCACCTCCCCTTCATGTACTGCCCATTTCCACTGCACAGCACCGGGCAGGATGCTGGGGACAGATCATAGAAATCACATTAAAACACAAATATACATGGCTCTCACTTTAAAAAAAAAAAAAAAAGCATAAGAGTCCAGAATGTGATTTATATTCTTCATACACAATCTTCAGTGGGATATGTTGTTCTTATCCAAAACTTTTTTTTTTTTTACGTGAATGATACCCAGCTGTTAACTGTGTTCTCCTATGACTGTTTAAAACAAGCAAACAGTGCTTTTGACTAAGAATATCTCCTTGCTTTCTGTTTCTAATTTTTTTTTTTCACTAAGGTCAGAAATTTCTTGTATCTGACTTTTCATTACACTGTTGTCTTCTTTCAGCAGCACCACTGACCTTAGTTTGCTTGTCTCCCTGACCCACTGCCAGACTTTATACTTTCTTTGACACTGCCTCTGCTGTGGTCCTTTGCTGTACACAAATCACTGCCTCGTTTTTCTGTTGTGATTCTCAGCTTTGTAGGTTTCCGTTGCTTTGCTCAGAGTCCAGAATGCCATGTTGAGACTATTTCCCTGATTTAGCTCATATCATGCCATCAACTGAATCTTCTCCTTTTTTGGTTATCGCATTTGCTAGACTCCATTCACCATCAGACATGGTGCAAAATTTGCCTCTAGCTCTCCCAAGCTCTCTGTAATGAAAGTTCTCCACATCTATCCTGTCATCTTTGTATCTGCTTATAAAGTTGTTTTTTTTAATTGTCCTTGTTTCCAGCAAAGTCAACTGGAAATTTTCAGGGCCGACCAGATACAAGATTTCTTCCCTGTGATAAAGAAGATGACAAGTGAAGAGGTGGCATGATGGATCCCATTATTGTTTTCTGTGCTAATTTTGGAAAATATCAGACAAGGATAGGATGAACGGAAGGATACAGAGCAGATTCCCCAAGGAAGGATCAGACCCCAGCCTCCATGACCAAAGCTTTGATAATTGCTGCTCTCAAAGTGTCCTTCAGCTCCTCTCTGATGATGTATTTTCTCTTTTCCATCTCTATACCTGTCACCTGATGATGCTTTTGTCTCCTCTTCTGATTTACAATTTCCTGTACAACCTTCTGTAGCAGTTGGACTGGATGATCTTCAGAGGCGCCTTCCAATCCCTACCATTCTTGTATGATGTGATTTTTCCAAGGAAGCTGATGATTTCTATCCCTCAGAAACAATAGCCTTCCCCTGCTTGCTATCCCATGAAACTTCTTGCTTAAGCCCTGTTCTCTTCCATTTTGTTTTGCTGAAACTCAGCTGCAAGGACATAGATTCAACACAGACACCTCCTGTTCACTGTTGCACAGCATCCTTAGGCAAAGGCTTAGTTAAGGGCTTCTCATCTGCCTCTCAGGAAGGCAATTTATGAACATTTTTATGCAAGATAAATGTGAAAGTAATATTCCAGTCTGCTGCTTAATTCAGCTGCGTTATGCATGTGACAAATACACTAAAGCTCTTTTGCTTCATTTCCGACGCTGATTATATGTGGGAAAAGGTACTAACACAGTTAAGGGAAACATTCCTCTTGACTTCCCATCTTTTCAGATAGTAATTTTCTCCTGTGCTGTTTCCATGTGTCCTTATAGTCAAGTTGGTTTGAGTGTTACAGAATTACAGCAACCTCAATAAAATAAGAAGCATTGCCAGCTATGACTGTTATGCCAGTTTGATATGCAGTGAACTATATCTGCCTGATCAAGATAAAAGAGGTTTGGAAAAGAAAGAAATTTGGCAACTGTTATTACTAAGGAGCCCTCTGATCACTTTAAAGGAAGCACATTGCAGTGGTGCGTTTGAAGTGCATCATTTGCAAGGAGATACCTACCTATACATTATGAGGAATAAATTGTTCAAGACACACTGTGTTGTGTACACGGCTCACAGCAAACTCACTCTATAATTTCACTTTTCAGCTGGGCTGATGGCATTTTCCGCCCCCCTGTCTCAAATTGCAAATGCTCAGTAATGGAGCCTGTTCTTTCAAGGCACTGGAAGACGATATTTTGAAGCTCTTTTCAACAAGAAGAAAGAATAATTGCCTTTAACTGGTGAGAGGTTGCTGAGAAAGACTTACATGTTTTCTGACAAGGCAGCTGATCACTCAGTACAAGATCAGATAAATTACTGGCCATCTGCAATAAGACTGGCACTCCACAGAGCCCTCTATGGAGAACACCTTCAGCATAACCTGGAAAGCACTGCTCCAAATGTCAAGGCAATAGCAAGAACAAGACTTCCTTTGTAGCATACCATAATGAATAAAGACAAAAGAGGTTTCTGTTTTTCTTTTTCCACTGCTACTTGTGCAGTTCTTTTCCATATATGAAGATATATAATTATAGTTTGATCATTCAGATTCTGACAAACATTATCTAAGATACTGAAATTATAGTAATTTTCTAGTATGGTTATGGCAGCAACAACCCAAATGCACCCTATGTTTCATATGAAGTTTAGTATCAGAGAGTAAGATAATTTGTTTGTTTGTTTATTTTATGCAGAACTTTAAAACACCATCTCCCATGTTCAAGTAGGACTTTAAAAGGCCTGTGAGTACACCTCTGGTGATTTATTCTTATTACTTGGTTTAAAATAATTGGTTATTAATACACTAATAGCTAGCCATTATTAAAACCAGAAGAGCTTTCTGGCCCACAGTTTCTCACTTGTTTGGATGGCGAATTGCAAGGCTGAATTGAAACAAAGGAACACTCAGGAAATCTATGACCTAGAAATCTTCATGTGGGCAGAGACCTGCTTATTTAAGGATTATTGCTCAGTACAGGGAATGATACAGCTGCAGACAAATCCTGTAGCAGCCTTAGATATGCCACAGTTTCTGCCCTCTGAGGGATTTGTAGGTCAAAAGCAGCATCTTAGATTCCCCTGAAAACCAACAGGAAGCCAGTGCTGGGGCCCTTGTATCTCATGCTCTTGGCAAGGTGATCCATTTAACAAGCCCACTGGGTGGAAATGCATACACTAATAGAATTTTGACACTCCAGGTATTAATTGGTCTTCCAAAAGGCAGGAAATAATCTATGATCTGAACCCAGATGATTCTGAACCAAAAGGCACAGTCAAATAAAGATGTTCATACCAGCCAGACTAAGCATGCTGGTGAAATGGGAGATACTCATGTGACTCAGCTGAAGTGTCTGAGAAAGCCAGCCATACAACCCTTAAAGGGACGTATGCTCTTCTGAAAGTGGATTCAGAACAAAAGTTTAAATATTCTGACTCATGGTGAAGGAGCTTCTCCTTCTTCATTGATTCTACAGGGAGCCCTGGGGGGAATAAAGCCTGAACTTTTGCCCCTACCTAAAGATAGGAGGTGTGGGTAGGAATATGCTGTGGGACATGGAAAAAAAACCCTCCTCCTTTTGTCTTCAGCTCTATGGATTTGAAAAGGAGCTTGGAAATGCAAACCAAGTGTAAGGAAATGCAAACTAAGTGTAACCTGAGTCAGCAAGAAGTTTGACATAACAGCTCTCAGGGATGCAGACTGACACATCCATCTTACTGGGCTGTGAACTCTGAAACACCTCCAGTGTTTAGCCTATACCACATTCCCTCCGCAGAGAGCTCCCTGCCTGCCTGTGGGGTCTGTGGAGCCCCTTATCTCTTGGCTGGGCTACAGTGATGTGACCCAGGCTCAGCTGGAAGTGGGGAGGACATAGGGTTGGACAGAGTTTAGTTCTCTCTTTTGGGAAGAAGCCAGCCTGTTTTCCAAGCAATGGGGGGTGGTAAAGGCCTGACCTCTTGTCCTAGCAAGCTCCTTTTGTGGGCACTAATTTTTTTACTTTACCTCCTTCCCCAAATTTATAAATCTGCACTTAGTTTGTTTTACTGTTTGAGCCAAAAAAAGTCCTTGAAAAGGCTGATGCACAGCATTCTGGCATTTCCCACATGCTATGTCTTCATTTCCCAGTCTGAAATGTGTTCTCTCTAAAAAGACTTCACTTTGTTTTTAAATGTTTAAATAACTTAAAAATTTCAGGTCAAATGAAAATCTTTCCAAAAGCATTTATTAAAAATACTTGTCACTTGAGCAGAAAATATATAATATGTTTGCTGGGATAAGCCTCATTCTCAGTCACCCCAATGTTTTCACTTTTGGCCAGAGTATGCAGTTCTTCCTGCCATTACTGCACTCCCAGCCTTGCTCTAACCCCATCCTGCTCCCCACAGCCAGGCTGGCAGCAGTCACATGTAGCTCAGGTAGACTTGTAAGGTCTGCAGCAATGAAGGTATGCAACTTTCTTAAATCAGTGTTTAGAAGTATCTTTATAGGGTTACACCACACCAATAGAGTGTTCCGTGAAACAATAATGATGCATTTTTACGTACTGGTTTTCTAAAGTTGCACCCAGAGAGAAAATGCCCAAAGTTACATTTTGTATTGTCCAGATGCAGGTGAGGGGTTGTGTTGTTGCTAAGGTCACAGCAGTTTTGACTATAGCAAACAAATTCACAGATCCAACATGTTTCCATTCTACTGCAGTATCCCCAAGCTGTGTGAGGTGTACTTTGCAAAAGACACAGTCAATGAATTTTAATTTTCACAAGAAAAACGTTAACTGAAGGGAAGAGGGGAATAGATAAGTATAAATTTCTACCTCTGCCACAGTCAGGGCCGAGAAAGCCAAGGAAGCAATGGCAAGTCCCAGACACGCAGTCTCCATTCCCATAGCAATTACTGGGACAATTATCCACTGATTCTGGAAAACAAAATAATTCAGATACTTCTTTAGTCAAGAAGATACTTCTGAGTTTAGGAGGGCCCTAGATGGCAGAACAGCTGAAACTTCAAAGCAGTCATTCCACTTGGGGTTGAAAGCATTAGTCTGAATTCCACCAAACCACACTCATCCATTTACACCAATGGATGGCTCAACATATTAGTGCAGAGTAACTTCAAATCCTCTGATTAACTCGCAGTTGCTCAGCATCCACCAGGCTTTGTCCTCACTCAGTACCTGAAAACTTCTAAAAGTGTTTTCTTCCTGCTTATTTTTCCAACCATTTTCCCTCTTTGAATGTATTGGGGTGAAGCAATACATGCCATTCTCGTGGCAGAGCAGCCACCTCTGGTCCAATTTTGTTGACTCAAGTAAGAGAACTCAGGACATTTATTTGTGCCAAACAGAGCTGAGGTCTGACAGAAATGTTTCCCTTGAAGTTACTGAAAACGGACCTCTGGTTCATACTGTCTGCCTGGTGAAAGATTATTTCTAACAAAACGCCTTCTGGTTTGTTCTGCAATATTGTACAAACAGTAAGTGCTGAGGCTAATATTATATCCTGATGGAACAGCAATGGGACTATTCCACGCTTTCTTCTGTTTCTAGTTATCATCTTAAATTCCCTGACTTTGGCAAAAACAATGGCCATTCATCTTTCAGGGAAAGTTAACAGGTAAGCAAAATGGTATCTAGCACTTTTATTTTGAGGACAGTTCAGAATACTGGGGCTAAAAATTATCTTTCATAAAAGAACACAAGCTGGTAAACATTACATATCAAAAAGAGAATGAAAATAATTTCATTTACTTGACTAAACTATGAGTGAAGACAGAGTAAATGTGAGTGGGTTTGGAAAGGTGATGGAATACCACAGTTCATTCCACACTATTATTTCACATTTTCTCTGAGAGAGATGCATATCAGATCAGAACTGGATTCAGTCATATAGGAGGGGAAGCAGAGGTACATCTATCATGGAGTGGGATGGAAATCTCAGCTGTGTGAATAATGACTGTGCCTTCTCAGACGTACTTCAGGGGGCCTTGTGGTAGCAAAGGTATTTGTAAACTTCCTATCAGTGTAAGAGAAGAGAAACAGCTGCAGCAGAGATGTGCAGATTAGTTCCTAATCACAAATGAAAGGATGCCTGTTTCTGGATGGGTGTTCTCCAAACAACAGAGGTTTCTGAAGGACATTTTAAAGGACGTGGTGTAATTTAATCATTTATAAAAGGCAACACTAGCTTTAAATAATAAAAACAGTTTCAAGCATTTAAGTCTTGACATCAGGCACCTCATATTCAGATAGCTCCATGCAGCAAGGAAGGTACAAGGAAGTGCTGACAGTTTTGTAATACTTAAGCTCTCTATATATTCACTTTATGGTGTAGGGAAATAAAATCACAGGATGTAGTCAACACTTTAGGCTTGAGCTGCCATCTCTATTCTAATCAAATAGTAACTATGCTTCTTAGAANTGTCATGTGTTAATTTCACTTCTGAGAACAAAAATAATTATGCTCTCTATATTTTTATCTCTGCTTCTTTTTACTATGTTTATATTCTTCTTGTCTTAAAAAAATGCATCCTGTAATTAAAAAAAAAATAATAATTCATTTATGCACTTACACATATGAGGAACATACAGAGTGTGAGTACTGTGAAACAAGATAATGAGACGGGCAAGGAGATCCTAACAGCTCTTGCTGCTGACAAGGTCTGTCCTTTTACCTCTAATCCTCTCATCCTAGGTAGAAGTCTAAGCTCCCCCTCCTTGTGCTGGTTCTGGCACTTGTCAGACCCTTCAGTGAGTCGGTTAAGCTCAAAAGGTGACAAAAATGTTCATGAAGCAGAGAGAAAAAGAAGTGAACTATTTTCTCCTGACCAAAACCAGAGAGTAGGAGTGGGGCCATGCTGTTCAGCAGCAGAGCAGTATGTCTCATTAAACTTCCCCATCATGCTCTCCTTCAGGGTTACGGGCTGCAAGCTGTAGCAACACTGCAGAGAGGTTACATATGTATGACCCTTGAAGTCAGTGGGAATACCTATGTCAGTGCTTGATACAGGACAGACTCCTAGTGTTATGACAACACCTATGGTATATGAAAAACTTTTTTAAAAGTTTTGGTTTAAAGTATTAAATTGAGTTCTTGAAAAGGAGTAAAAATAGCCATACAACTTTCAGTATGTTTATGTAATATAATAAATAATATTTACGCAAAATAATAAAAATCAAGCAACATGTAAAAAGCAATGTAGCATCAGGAATGGTGTAGCTGTTCCAAAGTGTAACCACATGCTGCATCAGCTAAAGGGTAATCTTTGAGAATTTTGCATTTATTTTGTTCTTCAGCTGCTGTATTTGTGGTGCCTAGGACAAGACAGGCAATACTCAGTACACCAATTGGATGCCTACTGTAGGTTAAAACAAATTACTATGGTCCACTACACTGACTATGTATAATAGAAGTTCAGAATGATCACACAAATGCAGCATACTTGTGTTTAGGCAACCAAACTTTCCTGACTCTTAGGATGAATCCATTTACTGAACTTTACTCCAGTGTCATGTCCTTTCCTCCTCTAACTAGTTCAGGTGAAGATGCTGCCATCAAAGACATCCATATTTGGTCAGATCCCATCCACAGTGACCAACACTAACACG
>VYZU01045291.1:2670-25586 GCA_013401355.1 Ceyx cyanopectus | reverse complement strand
TCTGTGATTCTGTGATTTTATCTTCTCTCTTCTACATTAGCAACTGTAAACCTTAAACAAAACAAACAAAAGCTTTATTAACAAATATTCTTAATATTTAAAAAAGATTTATTTTTTAAAAAAATAACCAGTAGAGTCTGTAATGGATTTATCTGGTGTATCTTTGAGCGATCCTATGTGCACCTTCTAAAACAGTGTAGTGAGTTTTAACTTCATGAATCCCACTGTAACTAATTAAAGGGGAAATGTTTTTAGTAACAATATTTGAACTTGCAGAATAATTGGGTTGTTATTCAACCTGTCAACTCTGCTGCCATTCATAAACTCAGGGATTATAAAGGCCTCCAAAATCTCAGATTGAATTACAGCTTTATTCTGTACATAACCTGGGACAATGTATATCTTAGCATTTCATTTCTGTGATTGAGGATGTTTATAATCCTGAAAATATTATTTAAATGTACACTTGCCATAAAATTTCAATTTTATATTTGGAGGAAAAAAATTATACTGCAGTACAATTCACAATTTTTTATTTAGATTTTCCATCAGTTACATTAGGGGTTTCACTTTGGCTGTTTAAATGCATAAACTGCTTACTTTATATTGTGTTGTGTGTATGTGAAATATTTTATCCTCCATATTTCAGGTAAAACAAATGACTGGTTAGAGTGTTTACATTTTGTTTAGTACATAGTTTGGTGTACTATTGAAATACAGTGTTACTGGTTGCCATAAAATTACCCTTCAACCTTATTTATGGCATTTTTTTAACACAAAGTCAGTTATAGAACAGAGCTCAAGATATTTGTATATATCCGGTATTTGCAGATTTTTACTTCATTCTCTCAAGGCACTTATTAAATATTTTTTGTCCTCAGGTTGCTGAGTCAAACCATGAAGGATCATTTGGTGAGAGTAGCTAATGAAGCAGAATTTATCTTGAGCAGACAGAGAGCAGAGGATATTAACCGCCATGCTGAATTTGAGGTAAGAAAAGAAATCTTAAAAAAAACCAACCCAACCCAAACAAAGAAAAAAATCCGCCAAAACAAAAAAAAAACATAACAAGCCCCACTGTGTTTGAGGATTCAAATATATGATATGAACTTTTCAAGTACAAGAGGTTCCTCCCTGAAAAGTGCTTTGCAGTTGTAGGGTGTTTGGATAGTTTGCCACTAACTTTGATGACAGAACAAGCTGAGCAGAGCAACTTAAAATTTGTCAGAATCTGCAAACTGTAGTTTGTGGGAGAAGGAATTTTATCATACAAATGCTGATCTTGTACATGATGCAAATACCACTCTGTCTGTTAAAGTTGCTTAGCATGGCAGTTGAGATACAACTCTGAAAAAAAACACCTTACTGACGATAAAAGGTAACAGCCTGTTAAGTTCAAGATGATAAATAACATTTTCTTTCTTTTTGTGTAATTTTTTTTTCACTTAATCCCTCTTTAAAAACTATTTTCCCTATGTTTTACATGCCACAGTATGATTTTGTTATGGCTTTATATTTTTGTCCTATTTAAGAGTTTCTAAAGTGAAATAATGGTCATATATATATATAGACAGAGAGAGAGAGAGACTTGCAATAAAACTATGAGCCTTTTTTATGAATTACTTCAGTAGTACCTCCAACTTTGGGTCTCAGTTGCATCATTTATCTCCTTTCCCTGTGCTGTAATTATTGGGTTGTTGAGTCAAAATGAAGCTAAATCTCACTAAATTCAGTAAAATTTTGCTTAAAGACTACTTAGTCTGTCTTCTGACATGTGATACAGCTTGTGGTTTTGTTTTTAAAATGAAACATTAAGAGATGGAAGGCACATTGGTGCTTAACGTGTTTCTAAACTGTTTTTCTCTTAAATCTTTACTTGAAAAAATACTATCCAAAGATGAAAGCATATTTGTCTTAGACAGTGCTTATGTTCTGAAGGTCATCTGTGTTGGCCCCGGGATTCAAGCTGTGCATTGTTTAATAACATATCTGCACTTCATCTAGAGCTAGTTACCCCCTCCTTCAAGCAGAGATGTTATAGGAAAGATACAGTACCATTTTGCAATGGTGACATAGCAGGCGTGTTTCATTTATTGCAGCAAGGGCTTGGCGACAGGCCCATGGAGATGAAAAGTGCATCTTTTTACTTCATTGCTTGATAATCACGGAAGTGGGACATGCTTGACATGCTTTCAGTCTGGATTTGTGCAGAAGCTCAGTGGCATTATTGATTAGGTGAACAGCCAGCCAGCCTTTTTTTCTTCAGATGCAAAACTATTTGCAAAGGTGTTGTGTGTATGTGGGAAGTCTGTGTAAAGTAAAATGTTCTGTGGTGTAAATATGGGCTATCAATGAACACAGTTGTTTAGTGACAACTTCACTGTCAGCCTTATTTTAGTCTCAAGATATCTTTATAGTGTCACAGAATCACAGATATTAGGGGCTGGAAGGGACCNTCAGTCTCCCTTGCACCCATTTGCATTCATCTCTGATGCAAACCCGACATACTTACCCATTTTACAACATGACTAAGCCTGAAGGAAGCCTGATGAAGGAATATTCCACTAACTTCTCTAGTGAGGTGGCAGCACAGCACACATTTTTACAGTGAATACTTCGATTTGAGTGTTGCCGACCTAACTTATAACCCTTATAACTTGACATTTTGCCCAGTGTCACTGGGATTTACATGCACAGTTCTTAGGCATTTATCAAAATCTCACCCTGAGTGTTTCATAGAGCTGAAGAGGAACCTCTATGCCTGAATTCCAACAACTAGCATCATGCGACCACCTAGGCTGCTTTCTAGAAATGACCTTGAAAGATGCGGTGATTCGCTGCATCTTGGATGGCAGTGTGTGCAGCCTGCCGCAGTCACACCTACGAGAATAATTGGGTTTGGTGTGAGGAGGGGGAGGGAATTTTGTGCTCTAATTGACTATTTTATAATTTATNACCCAACCCAAACAAAGAAAAAAATCCGCCAAAACAAAAAAAAAACATAACAAGCCCCACTGTGTTTGAGGATTCAAATATATGATATGAACTTTTCAAGTACAAGAGGTTCCTCCCTGAAAAGTGCTTTGCAGTTGTAGGGTGTTTGGATAGTTTGCCACTAACTTTGATGACAGAACAAGCTGAGCAGAGCAACTTAAAATTTGTCAGAATCTGCAAACTGTAGTTTGTGGGAGAAGGAATTTTATCATACAAATGCTGATCTTGTACATGATGCAAATACCACTCTGTCTGTTAAAGTTGCTTAGCATGGCAGTTGAGATACAACTCTGAAAAAAAACACCTTACTGACGATAAAAGGTAACAGCCTGTTAAGTTCAAGATGATAAATAACATTTTCTTTCTTTTTGTGTAATTTTTTTTTCACTTAATCCCTCTTTAAAAACTATTTTCCCTATGTTTTACATGCCACAGTATGATTTTGTTATGGCTTTATATTTTTGTCCTATTTAAGAGTTTCTAAAGTGAAATAATGGTCATATATATATATAGACAGAGAGAGAGAGAGACTTGCAATAAAACTATGAGCCTTTTTTATGAATTACTTCAGTAGTACCTCCAACTTTGGGTCTCAGTTGCATCATTTATCTCCTTTCCCTGTGCTGTAATTATTGGGTTGTTGAGTCAAAATGAAGCTAAATCTCACTAAATTCAGTAAAATTTTGCTTAAAGACTACTTAGTCTGTCTTCTGACATGTGATACAGCTTGTGGTTTTGTTTTTAAAATGAAACATTAAGAGATGGAAGGCACATTGGTGCTTAACGTGTTTCTAAACTGTTTTTCTCTTAAATCTTTACTTGAAAAAATACTATCCAAAGATGAAAGCATATTTGTCTTAGACAGTGCTTATGTTCTGAAGGTCATCTGTGTTGGCCCCGGGATTCAAGCTGTGCATTGTTTAATAACATATCTGCACTTCATCTAGAGCTAGTTACCCCCTCCTTCAAGCAGAGATGTTATAGGAAAGATACAGTACCATTTTGCAATGGTGACATAGCAGGCGTGTTTCATTTATTGCAGCAAGGGCTTGGCGACAGGCCCATGGAGATGAAAAGTGCATCTTTTTACTTCATTGCTTGATAATCACGGAAGTGGGACATGCTTGACATGCTTTCAGTCTGGATTTGTGCAGAAGCTCAGTGGCATTATTGATTAGGTGAACAGCCAGCCAGCCTTTTTTTCTTCAGATGCAAAACTATTTGCAAAGGTGTTGTGTGTATGTGGGAAGTCTGTGTAAAGTAAAATGTTCTGTGGTGTAAATATGGGCTATCAATGAACACAGTTGTTTAGTGACAACTTCACTGTCAGCCTTATTTTAGTCTCAAGATATCTTTATAGTGTCACAGAATCACAGATATTAGGGGCTGGAAGGGACCTAGAAGATCCAACCCCCCTACCTGAGCAGGATCACTTGGCTTGGCTATCGTTCTATTTCTTTCTTTTTTTGTTAAGAATTTCTGTCTCCGTTTACACTGCAGACCCCCTCCTCTGCCTCTGCAACCCTGTACTCTAAAAGCTTCTTCAAGCTGGAGGTGCTCAGCTTCCCTCACAGAAGATGCAGTCTTCTCTAGAAGGTTTTACTTACAACTCAGCAGCCTGGACAGAGTCCAAATAGTCTTCATCTTTGGTGCCTGGCTATTTTTTTTTTCTTTTAATAGGAAATAGTATAACATTACAAATTAGGAGCAAACCTGTCTTCCTTATAAGCTGATATTATAAAAAAGACCCTCAAAAAAATGGCATTGGAAGTGGATTTGTTGTGAGAGGTTTTCTGATGGCTGAATACAAAGGTCAATCTTTTTATTTCTTTTATTCTTTTTCTGATCCTTTCTTCACCTGCTTTTTCACTTCTACCTCTAAGTAGTTACATCTATGAATGTGGACAGATGGGAGAGGTTACGAGACATACTTACCCATTTTACAACATGACTAAGCCTGAAGGAAGCCTGATGAAGGAATATTCCACTAACTTCTCTAGTGAGGTGGCAGCACAGCACACATTTTTACAGTGAATACTTCGATTTGAGTGTTGCCGACCTAACTTATAACCCTTATAACTTGACATTTTGCCCAGTGTCACTGGGATTTACATGCACAGTTCTTAGGCATTTATCAAAATCTCACCCTGAGTGTTTCATAGAGCTGAAGAGGAACCTCTATGCCTGAATTCCAACAACTAGCATCATGCGACCACCTAGGCTGCTTTCTAGAAATGACCTTGAAAGATGCGGTGATTCGCTGCATCTTGGATGGCAGTGTGTGCAGCCTGCCGCAGTCACACCTACGAGAATAATTGGGTTTGGTGTGAGGAGGGGGAGGGAATTTTGTGCTCTAATTGACTATTTTATAATTTATGACACAAGTGCCCATTACCTTGTATATGCTTCCTGTCTTGTGTAAGTCTTGGTGTATTTCTGTGTGAGTATACATATTTATAGAATTCTAAACATGGAAACTTGCAAGTGTTTTAGGCTCAGACTTTTCAACCATCACAGGATTTAATCTTCCTAGTGAAGGTTTAATTTGCAATCAGATGGCATTACTGGATTTTGACCAAAATTTGTGACACCAGATCTCAGTGCTTGTGTAAAGTGTTTTTTATGAATATTCTTCCAGTGACATGGGGACTTTTTTGCCTGGACCATTCACTTGAAGGAATAGGAAAACTGGAACAGGGAGGGCACTGAACTGTTTGTAATGTTGCACATCATGGGTCTGAGTAGAGGATAATTTTCAGAAAAGCTTCTGCAATGGGTGGTCAAGGATTCTTTATTCTGACTCTGTCAGGAAATCAAAAACTTGGATAATTTTTTTTACTAAAATGCCACCACTACCAGAATTTACAAACTAACCTGCCTCCTGAAAGTGCCTTTTTAAAAAAGATTGTGTGCTGTCATTCCCTTGAGTATGGTGTTTGTTTTCAAATTCTTGTCATCCATAGAAATATAATGGCATTCTTGTTAATGTCCATTTCTGTTGATTAGCTGAGAATTTCACATGGTTTTCTCTTCATGTTTGTTATAAATCATGCTAGGCAGCTAACTGCTCTGCATGATTTCTCTTCAATAATTAAATCTAGCATTTCCAGCTGCTGTAAAATTAGTTGCCCTTTTCTGGTCAGTTATGGGTTTTCTTCATGTGGAAGGCTTGGTCTTCCTCAAATGTTTAATTCTTATTCAGTATCAATTTATAGGCTCTGTGTAATAAACAGTGTTTTACTTCATGGCTCATGCTGGGAAACAGATCTTAAATGTTAACCCTAGTATTGCATTGGCAGAGGTGAGGTGCAAGGTTGAGCAAGTGTTCCAGTACTGACTTGGATGCAGCTCTTTGCTTTTTGTTTCCTTGGCAGAAAACAAAGTTCAGTGGTTCCGTTGATTGATAATCTTGTGTATTCTGCACGTTTTCCTTCCCCTTTAGTCTACTAAGCATTAAATGTTAGATGATATTTGTATCAGAGGAAGTAGCTTAAACGGACTGCAAATCAATACTGGCAGAAGACCCATAAGTCAAAACGAATGTTGGAGAGCCCTTGAAGGAGTTTTGAAAAGGTATTTGGTGTCTCTGTAGTTTCTGTAGATGGTTGTTACCTCTATATGTTGCAAACAGTTACTGCAGGAAGTTTTAATTCTTAACTGGACCCCTATTCTCAATATAATTTTCCAGTGTTTTTAATAAACACTTATTTGTTATAGAACTTGTGTGACAAGTAATCTTTCTGTGGCTCTTACAACATCCTTTTGTATAAGATGTTATTCAGCACACTTAATGACAATGACTTATTAGAACAAAAGATAATGGAATGGCTTAAATAGGTATTCTTTCCAGTAGTGTTGGTTATCAGCAGTGAACCTTACAGAATATATGAAGATAATGAATAGTGCGAGTTGTAGGCATCCTGTAGTAAAGCAACCAAAAGCTAGAGTCCTTAAGATTGCAAAAATCTGGCATGGCAACACAGAGGATGTTCCATGTGCCTCACTAAAAATAAGACTTTACACATTACATTATTAATTAGTTTAGCTCTGTCTTAAATTTAAATTTAGATTTTCAAATGAGTGCTGACCTCTGCCTGGGGCAGGGTGGGCACGACAGCCCCATCTCTTGGTGGAAGGAAGAGAAAAGTTGACTTCTAAGAAAAAACCTTTTCAATTATTTTTTTTTCTTGAGGTATTGTAAACTTTAAACAGTGTGCTGAGAATGGAAGGGGAGTGGTTGGTTTGCTTTTTTTTTGCTGTTGTTTTGAATTGGTTGGTTTTTTGGTTTTGTTGTTTGTTTTTCCATGGGAGGATTACCAAGATTTGTCTTGCTTCAATATGTTGACAAGTCCCACAATGGAAAAATTAAATTTTTCATATTCCTAAGTGGCAGTTTCTAGGATTCATCGTCTCATGTGAGTTAAAGGATACTGAAATGAAAAGTTAATCTTCTGTTTGAGCATTCTAACAATTTCCCTGTGCTGTGGCAAGTGTTGGGATAAAGGATTGCCTGATAATGAAAGGAGGAATGAAAAATTGTGGCTTCTCTCTCACTGTGCTTTAAAAAGCAATGGGAGGAGAAAGAATGAAAACTTTTACTGGAATGCTGAAATGTTTTTTTGTTGTTGTATCTCAATTTTGAATCACAGAATGTTAGGGGTTGGAAGGGACATTGAAAGATATCTAGTCCAACCCCCCTGCCAGAGCAGGATCACCTAGATTAATCAAAATACATTTAAATTCGATTAAAGCTAGATTAGATTTAAACTAGATTAGATTTAAACTATATTAAATCAAAATACATTTCAGAAATATGTTGAAGAGCTATCAAAGATATAATAATACTGTTTCTGAAGCATCTGGAACGAAAATTAATTTTACAGCTACTCATAGAATTGACTGATGAAACAAGTGATGTTATCTTCATTACTGGTTTTTTGTAATTTTTTTTTTAATTATTACATGCTGTGTGAAAAAATAAATCTAATAAATATCGACACATTATTGGGGTTTTCAAATAATACTCAATATGAAAAGGAAATAATCACTCATATAAAAACTCTGTTGTTATTTTTTCTGATGCTAATGAAGTTTATAGCTGTATTTATAGCTGTATAATTAATGCTTAGTGTTTAGCAGTATCTTGTTGAGACCCTTCCACATTTTCTAATCTGTGATGTGTTTCACATACCTACTAAGTGTATTATGAAGAAATCCAGGAATGACATGAAGATCTGAGTCTTTTCTGCAGTGTTTTACAGTATTAGCTGCATTAGGTTTAAACTTTTTATAGCCTTTTTTTTTTTTTTCTCATTTTGTGTATTTAACACATGCACTTATTTTTCACTTCCTGTAAATGATAAACTTTCATTTGTTTTAAAGATGTTTTACCCCCACTTGAAAGTGCTATTACAGCTAGAGATTATAAATTAGTTTAATTCATCTACTCTGTGGCTCTGGAACCTTTAGCAGACCATGCTCCAGAATTCTTGTTATTTTAGCATTTGTAGACCCTGGAAACAAAAAAAAACCCAATCAGCCCAAAAACCTCTACCATGAAGAACCAAAGACTCAATTACTGAAACCACTTAGGTTTTTTAATTTTGCTCTGCCCCATTAATGGCTGAATTGAAACAGCATAAACATAAAGAAAACGAGGTAATTAGAAGGGGGAACAATACTGTATACTTTTGCTGTGGGCTATCATCTGCTAGACTGGGAACAGACATTCCTTTTTGAACTGATTTTTTGTTGTGGCAGTGTGTCTTAACTTTGGGTTTTTTGATGTGTATTCTGCAGTTGTAAGTCTGGCAGGGTGGCTTTTGTTTTATTTATTTCTTTGGCTTGCTAGCCACAAAATCCAGAATAAAAGTGTCTACTAACAAGATTAATCAACATCAATAAGGTAATGTCCAAACAGGGCTTTATTTGGATTGCTTTGTTCTTTTTTTTGGTTGTTGTTGTTTTGGTTTTGGTTTTTTTTTGTGTTTGTTTGTTGTTTTTTTTTTAATTACAAAATCTAAATGTTAAACTTTTTATTCAATGTCTTTGAACTCCTAAAGTGAAATTATACCTAGGAAGAAGTGAGTAAAATACAGTAATCTATACTGTGGAATATCTCTTCCACAGCAAATAATGGTCATTTAAGTGGTTCTGTATTATAGATACAAGTACAGAAATGTGAATGTCTGGTCTCATATTAATATGTGCAGGATTTATATAGGCAAGTTCCATTTGTCACAGGTTATTATTTGTCAATGATCACTTGTGATGGGAGTTGCTCAAACACTCAAATGAGCATCTCTTAGTTATTAGAGCATTGCAGAGCCACAGGCTCCTGTCAGTTTTCTGGAACAAGAAACAATTTGGCATTAAATTTGAATAATATGAAGTTCTTTTTAGATAATTCAAAATCCAAAATCAATTTGGATGTTAACACAATCCAATGCAGTTATATAGGGATGCTTCCTCAAGAGATAACAAAATTTGGACAAAGATTTGCAGATCTCTGCATGAATTTAATCTCTTGTTTTATCTGCCAGTCACTGTATTAGCATTTTTCATGTTGGATTGTTGGTTTTACCACCTTGAGCTACATAGTGTTATTGGAAAAATGACACCTCTTCCATTCTCCAGTCACTTCTAAATACCTTTAACAACACAGTGGGCTTCATTTGGTAATTTCCTTCCACTTTGAAGACCAGCTCTTCTTTTTTTAAACCAGTTTCCTTTCTTCTAATCAATTTTTACCAACATAAAGATGCTCCTTCTGTGCTCTACTGATATTCTTTGAATATCTTTGTGGCATTCTGTCAAAGTTTAGAGTCAGGGCAGCCCAGACCAATAACAGACGCTCTCTTTTTACCCCCCCTCCCTCCCCAAAGCGGAAGAGAAAAGGAATAAGGGAGAACTTAGTGATTTGAAAAGGAAACTAGAACAATTTAATGAAAATAATAATGAAGTATACACACATGTACAAAACCAGTACCGAACCCAACCCCCTCCACCCCAGTGTTAATTACGTCACTGTTACTGATGCTGTGGAGGAGCTGGATTCTGGCACCAGGTTTCAGGAATAGGATCAAAGCGAAAGAGTGAAAGAGCAAGCGAGAGAATCAAAGCAAGAGAGAGAGAGAGAGGAATCAAGAGAGAGACCCTCCGGACCCATGAGCTTTATATGCTGGATATGATGTATATGGGATGGAATACCTAGTTGGTCAGTTTGGGGTCACCTGTCCTGTCCTCTCCTCCCCACAGGTGCGGTCATTCACTTTTCTGCACCATTCAGTGTGATATACAAGTTCTAGCAGTGGCCTTGGTCTGCATTCCATCCCTGGTAGTAACTCTAAACATGAGGTGTTATCACTGCTAGAAGCAGACACTGTCTGCAAAACATGCTGCTGACTTCAAAAAGCACAGCCAGTTAGAAAACCTGAGCTGAAAAGTAAAATCACTGAACAGACCCTGTTCGGTTTTCACTCAAACCAGGGCACATATAAACAGGGGACTTTATGAGCTGGATCTTTCTTGTCTGTGTCTCCAGTGGCTTGTAGAAAGAAATCTAATGAAGGATGGCTCCCCTTTACAAAAGCAATGATAACTCTTGCCAGCCTGTTTTATTCCATTGTCTGCCTTTTGCTTTAAACACAGGTAGAGATTTGCTTATTACACATTTCAACGTTACTGCCGTGTAGTCCCCTGCTGTCCTCCAGAGTCCATTTGGCATATTCCCTTTGTCAGTCACTGAGGAAGTTTCAGTGAGAAGGTTGTAGCCAGGGGCTCAGCAGCTTTCAGCCCTCAGCTTCTTCTGGATCACCTGAGTGACCAGCATCTGGTTCTAGCTGTTGGCCGCTTGTCAGGATTCTTTTACAACTTCTCTGCTAGCACTTCTCTGTGGTGGCCTTTTGTTCCAAGAGCTCTTTTTTATCCTTTGATCTTCTATTAGCTCTACAGAGTTGCCTTAACAGGCTTACTGCTCCTGATTTGTTTGAAAAATAATTTATTACTGTCTTTTATGCTTTCGTGCCCATCTTCCTCAAGCTCTTTTGGCCTTCTTGTTTCTGTTTTTAAAATCAACATGTCACGGTTGACATTTTTCTGTTTTCCTTCTTTGAACAGGCTTCTTGAAGAACACCATTTCCTTACAACCTCCTATCTCTGCAGATTTACTATTCCAGCTTTTTTTTTTTGTCTTTTAAAAATCCTTTTAATGCATGGCATACACTTCCTTTGAACCCCTGATGCCTGTATCTTTTTATGCAGTTTTTGTGTAACTTATATAAGTATTTTCCTTGTTTTTGCTGCATCTTCTTACATGCAAAATATGAAAACTAGCTAGCTAAAAAATTTCTTGCTTTAAATTGGGTGTTCCCATCAGAAATGTTGTTGCTCTTACCTCATCAGTAGTGTTTATCTTGTTTATTACTAATTTACAGACTTTCATGGTAGCTTGTGCTAGACAATGATTCTAAAATACTCTTGACTGAAGTAATACAGTGTACACAGAGTGTAAATTTCTATAATCAACAAAGCAAATATCCAGTTGTGCTTGAGTGGAGAGTTTCTTGTATAATTCCTCTCCAAAGATAACTTGAGTTACTGATGTTTATTTTTAACAACTGTGTTCATAATTCCTTACTTGATTCCTGTGTGCTTGTTGATTGTCCTGTATTGAGCTGATGGTTTCACAGTACTCTCTGTTATTGATAATACCATCTAGTTATGGCAAAAAGGTGTGAAGATGGTGAACTCACAGTCCATCATTTTGTATCTAAAATTAGATTCTTTCCAAAATTTATCTGCTCTGAAGTTTCTGTACTGTGTTACTACCACAATGACTTGGTCTTCCAAGCTCCCCCTCCACTTCTGTGTAGGTCTTTTATGGTTATACAACTCTTAATAGCTTAATATTAGCAACACATTTTATCACTTCATTATTCATTTATTCAAGTTTTGTTGGGTTGGTTTGGTAATTTATTTATTTATTTTTACCTCTATATTGAACAGCCTGAAACAATTACAAGCTGACAGGAATTATACTGTTTATGTTAATTTGACCAGAATCTTATTTAGTATTTTCTTTGCTCTCCTTCTGGAAGCAGCTTTTCTGTTTCTTGTCTTTTACTCTTCCTTTGGCTGCCTTATGATTTGCCTTTCTTTTGTTACATTGGTATATAGACCATATAGTCTATAGACAGAATTTTTACATCAAGGTAACTTTCTTACCGCTGTGGAGAATTTGCACTTACTCTTGTTTTAAGAGCTTTGATGAAATAAACAAAAATTAGGGTATATTTTTTTTGTTATTATTTGTGCAGTTAATGTTTCCATTGAAGATGAAAATACAAATATCAAAACCATTCTGAAAGGAATGTCAGTTACAACATAAGATGATATTTTTAGCTTTTATATACCTATAGGAACCTGAAGCTACTGTAGCACACTTATTTTGTTTCTGCTAAAACAAAATAATGTATCAAGCAGTTTATAATAGCATTAACTTCCAGATAAAATATTTTCAACCAGTCTTTATAATTCCAGAATTAGTGGAAACATTTATGCCTTTAGATTCTTCCATCAAGGCACAGGGAAATAAATTATTGAAAAGATAAAAATAAATTTGTTTGCTTTCTGTCAGAGTTCATATCCACAGCCAACCTTGATAGAAGACCAGAATGATTTAGACAAGTTTGCTTTGGAGATTCATAACATATGCTTGCTGGACAGAATTGAGTTATCTCTGCTCTGGAGAGTAAGTTATTGTAGCAGGAGCTGACAGAGATGAAGATAACTGAGGGAAATTCAATTACCTTTTAGTGTTTTCCTTCTAATAGGATTCTTAATGTGAAAAAGATCCTTAGATGATGCGCCTGTGTTGCTTTGTGAGATCTGCTTTGATATCTGCATGCAGAATAAAGTGAACTCTTCTTTTCAGACCTTCATTAAGTGTGAAATATGCATCTCATTGCTAAGTGGGTGTTAACTTTTGATCCAGCATATTTTCATTTGTAGCCCAAATGTATTTGACCGTCTTCTGGCAGTAGTCTTGAATATTCTCTCAAATACAATTTCATTTAAAAAAAATACTGTTTTTATGTGAGACTTGTTCATAATAGAAATTGAAGAATGATGCCACGAAAGTGGAAGATATTCACCTATATTCTAGTTCTGTTTCTGTGGGTTTGTTTTCTCATTTGATGCTTCCTGGTAAAAAGCACCTGACCTGCAATTCTGCTTTTTGAGTGACTTGAGTTCAGGCTGCTGGGTTCGAGCCCATCCCACTTGTCTATGTCTGGATTTCATGGGAAACCCCTATGGTTTGGAAGTTAGCAGAGTGAAATGGTGTATACAGGTATTATAATGTTATTGGTTGTGCTACTAGTAAAAATGCCACTTTTTTTAATAATGGCTGGTGGTTGAAATGACAATGTGTAAGTGACTCTGAACCCAGCTCATTCTACAGCTGTACATACCAAACCATATTGCATACCAGTTTGTGTGAATGCAATATGCTTTCTTTCACTGACCTGTCTGTAGCTGGATGTAGCTCTGTGTATGTCCTCCAGAGGATTTTATCTTTAAAAATCTGACCCTTATCAGCTTTGGAAAGCAAAGCGCACTTTTTATTCGGGGGATTTATCCAAGCATTTGCACGTTAGTATTTTTATAAAAGAAAAGGAGAACAAGTATTTCCATATTAGATTTATTTGCAACCCCAAAATAGGTTTGGGTGTGCTTAAAAGATGTAGCATGCCTGACCCTATAGACATCTGTATTGAAAATCTAGTCCATAGATTGAGCAGTTTGTTTGTTTGAACTATGGCTTCTTGATTACATGAGCTATAGATACACTGGCTGTTGTCTTACTTGCACTCAAATTGTAGTATGATAGTCTCACCTTGTTAATGCAGCCTCCTTATTTAGGAATGACAAAGTTTCCTTTATGCAGATTCAATTTAATGGTGTTTGTTGCTGGTTTTTTTTTTTTGTGTGTGTGTGTTGGTTTTTTTTTTGTGTGTTGGTTTTTTTGTTGTTTTTTCTTTTTTTTCTTTAGTCACCTATATGAGAGTGACAATCAATATTTTTATAGAGGTAGCCTTTTACTTCTGAGTGCACCTACAGAACTTCCCAGGAAAGGGAGCAAGACTGCACTCATAGGAATTCTTAACAGGAACTGGAAGTCTGTTCAAATGGCCACTTCTGTCTTACTGCTTTGCCGTCCAGCTTTTCATCTAACTTTCCTATATTAGCTTTTAAGTAGGAATTTAAAATTGTGTTCAATGGAGAAGAGTCTAGCTGGAGGCCTGTGACTAGTGCCGTAGCCCAAGAGTCAATACTGGGTTCAATTTTATTCAATATATTCATCAATGACCTGGACAAAGGGATAGAGGCACCCTCAGCAAGTTTGCTGATGATACCAAACTGGGAGGAGTGGCTTACACAGCAGCAGGCTGTGCTGCCATCCAGAGAGACCTGGACAGGCTGGAGAGCTGGGCAGGGAGAAATTTAATGCAATTTAACAAGAGCAAGTGTAGAGTCCTTCATCTGGGGAGGAACCGGCCCATGTATCAGTAGAGGCTGGGGCTGAACTGTTGGAGAGCAGCTCTGGAGAAAGAGACCTGGGGGTCCTGGTGGACAGGTGGCTGGCCATGAGCCAACAATGTGCCCTTGTGGCCAAGAAGGCCAATGGCATCCTGGGATGCATTAAGAAGAGTGTGGCCAGCAGGTCGAGGGAGTTTCTCCTCCCCCTCTACTCTGCATTGGTGAGGCTCCACCTGGAATACTGTGTACAGTTTTGGGCGCCGCAGTTCAAGAGGGCCAGAGAGCTACTGGAGAGAGTCCAGTGCAGGGCCACCAAGATGATTAGGGGAGTGGAGCATCTTCCTTCTGAGGAGAGGCTGAGAGAGCTGGGGCTCTTTAGCCTGGAGAAGAGGAGACAGAGGGGGGACCTCATCAATGTCTATCAATATATTAAAGGTGAGTGCAGGGAGGATGGAGCCAGTCTCTTCTCAATATCATCCAATGACAGCACAAGAGGCATTTGGAGTAAGTTGGAGCACAAGAGGTTTAGGGTAAACACAAAGAAAAACATTTTCACAGTGAGGGTGGCAGAGCTCTGGAATGAGCTGCCCAGGGAGGTTGTGGAGTCTCCCTCTCTGGAGACGTTCAAGATCCACCTGGTTGTGTTCCTGGATGACTTAGTCTAGGTGATCCTGCTCTGGCAGGGGGGGTTGGACTAGATGATCTTTCTAGGTCCCTTCCAGCCCATAACATTCTGTGATTCTGTGAATCACTATTTTATCTATCTGTTTGTCTCTCTCTCTCTTTATATATATATAAATATATAACTTTTCTTTCTACTTGGATTCTTTTATAAAAGAGGTTAAATCTAATTGTTTTTCTATTTGACCTGAAGAAAAATGATCCAATCTCATTGAGATGTTCTTAGATCACAAAAAAACATGATGTAAGAGTCAGTTAAGTTGCTCTTTTGTTATTTTTTTCTTATGTTGTCAAGTGACTTAAGCCTCTGGATTTGATTGTTAGTCAGACTTCCTAGTGGAAATAGCAGTCCATTGGCTCCACTACCATCAGGAAGACAGGGTCATTGTCAGCTGCATTGACTCTATGCTGGCCCTCAGACCCAGGAGGACCTTATATCACCTGCAGACTTCTCAAATTGTGGTACCATTGCTCCAGAATGTATTAAAATCGCATAGAAGAAAAGTGACATTCTGATTTCTAAAATATTTTTGCTTATTTTTTTTCTTCACTGCCAGTTAGAATCATAGAATCGTTTGGTTGGAAGAGACCTTAAAGATCATCAAGTCCAACCGTTCACCCTGCACTGCCAGGGTCACTAAACCATGTCCCCCAGCACCACTTCCACACGGTTTTTAAACACTTCCAGGGATGGAGATTCTACCACCTCCATGGGCAGTCCATTCCAATGCCTAACCACCCTCTCTGTGAAGAAATTCTTCCTGATATCTAACCTAAATTTCCCTTGGTGGAACTTGAAGCCATTCCCCCTCGTCCTGTCATTTTTAATTTGGGAGAAGAGGTCAACCCCCACCTCCCCTACAGTCTTCCTTCAGGTAGTTGCTCGGGTAGAGTAATAAGGTCCCCCCTGAGCCTCCTCTTCTCCAGACTAAACAATCCCAGCTCCCTCAGCCTATACTCATAGGAGAAACTCTCCAGACCCTTCACCAGCTTCATTGCCCTTCTCTGAACTCGCTCCAGTAACTCAACATCCTTCTTGTAGTGAGGGGCCCTAAACTGGACACAGTACTCAAGGTGTGGCCTCACCAGTGCCGAGTACAGGGATACAATCACCTCCCTGCTCCTGCTGGGCACATTATTGTTGATACATGCCAGGATGCTGTTGGCCTTCTTGGCTGCTTGGGTACATTGCTGGCTCATATCCAGTTGGCTGTCTACCAGCACTCCCAAGTCCTTCTCTGAAGTGCAGCTTTCCAGCCACTTCTCCCCAAGCCTGTAACACTGCAGGGGGTTGTTGTGACCCAAATGCAGGACCCTGCACTTGGTCTTGTTGAACCTCAACCCCAGTTTCTTTTTTAAGCAGCTGTTAATAGCCTTGAAGCCAACATCACTTGTCTAGGTATTGGACCAATGCTGTTTTGCAAGGCAATTTCATGTGGTTGGCAGCAGAGGATGGAGGAATGTTTCTCGGGTTACTTTTGAATGGCAGTTGTTTGACGCTACTCAGAAATTTGGAATATAACAAGTAGACAGAGGTAGATTATTGACTAGATGTTGTTACATATATTTGATATGTCTGATAACTGTCACTTAAATGCGTTTTATATATTTTTTATGTAATTTCAGTAGTTTCTTTCATTTCTGTGCATACTTGGTGGAAACGTGATTTTTGTTACTCGCTGTATTGTCTTTCAACACCTACAGTGTTAATGAGTGAACTGCAGTTCACATCAAATCTCTTAAAAATCCACAGAACTTGTATTGCTTTTTTTTATCCTCCATGGCTATTGTGCTCTAAACGTAAGAAGCTCGAAGTATGGAGTTTATTATTTTACACTGAATTATAGTAAATTAGTGAAATCTAGTTAAGTAGGATGTGTGCAGTTGTACTATGTAATCTGTTATACAAATGTCTGAGAGTTCAGCTGTTTGTAACAAATGGTGGTAACTGTTAATTGAAAAGTGTATGGAAAAACTCTCGTATCATTAAAAAAACCAAAACAAAATAACAAAGAACACAACAAAAACCAACAACAAAAACGTCATATGCTGAACTGAGACAAAACCAAAAATAAAATGCAACAAGAACATCACAGCCTTGGAATAGGATGTTTCAGATATTTTGGTATTTAATATTGAAATGAGAAATAGAGAGAAAACTACACAGTACTTAACTTCTGTAAGGGTAGCATCTGCAATAATTTTGTCATTAAGATTGTTTAATTTAAACCAAAGGAGCGAGAAAGAGATAAATTGGAAAGCAGTTGTTACAGACTGCTTTAGTCCTTATTCCACATTGCTCAGGAGAAGGATATAGAGCTGTATAAATGAGCATTTTTAACTTAGACTGCTGTAAATTAAAACAGAGACTGTTGTCTTCTCACATTTTGAATACTGCTCTTTTTATGGATAATAAAATCACAGTTTAAAAAAATAAATCCAGTTTTCTTCCCTCAACAATCTTTAGAGATAAATGTCAACCTTTCAAGCGTGGCAGAAATGTTTTTCTGAACAAAAGATGTGAATTAATAAGCAAACATCTCACACTGTTCTAAAATTCCCAACTTGTGTTATATAAATGCATGAGAATTGGTCACAAGCTAGAAACCTCATGCACTAGTTGGACTGAAATACAAAACTCAGACTACTGGAAAAAAAAAAAAAGAGGGAGGAAATAAAATAATTTGTGTTTCACAGTTTGATGCTATAGGAATTCTGACAGGAGGCTTTCAGTTAAGGCAAAGGTTAAGCTAAAGCTGGGATTGTGGCTACTTAACATGTTTCCAAAGTCAGTGACTAGGAATGATTTTAAACAGTAACTGCTGTAAAAGACCATATTGTAAGAAACCTTCTCATTTGCTTTTAGATTGTTATTATTGTTGTAATTTTTTCCACTTCATCATCACTTTATCCAGAATATCCTGCTTTTTAAAATATTTGACCCTTCAAAGAATAAGCCTTTCAAGAATCTTAGTTTGCCCATAAGGTGAAGAGAAAGTCTGGAGTCTAAGTTAGAAACTTGTGAATTAGCAGCATTGAGCATGCTACTTTTTTCATAGACTTTTGTATACCATATAATTCTTATTTTTTCACAGTTTCTTTGACAGTTATTTGAAATTGCTCTGCCAAAACAAAACAAACAAAAAAACCCCTTAATACTTTAATAATGCATTTAAAAGTTTCTGCAAATACAGATGAAGGTTAAGTGATGTAATGGGAAAAACGAAAGGGTTTTTTTCCTCTGTGTAGGAAGGACATACTTCAGCAGTCAAGATGTTTGTGCTTTTTAGTAGTGTTGCTCAAGGATATGTGCCAGTCAGGGTGATTATTCTCCATTGTGAGAGGCTGAAAAGGTCCTGCACTGTCAGAGATCAAGTCCACTGAATTAGCTCTTGGAGCAAGCACCATAGAGTTTGGTGAAGGACAAAGTTACAGAAAAGCAAACACCACTTTTTTTTTTTTTTTAATTGTCATAAGTGACATCTTGAGGAGCCCAGTCAGGTCTGAAACCAATTTAGTATCCTAAGTATCAAAACTTGTTACGTGTGCTTGTCTGTGGCATGCAACTAGTCATGGCAAGATAGGAAACCATTGTGCCTACATGTGTTGTTATCTGAAATGGATGGGACTTTTCTGTTCTTTGTTCATGAGTCGGTATATTTTGATACATTCTGAAGCTCATGGATTAAAATCTGAGTTTTGTTCTCGAACCAAGACATTAAACAGGGAAAGCCAAAAAGTGCTTGCATGGAGCAATGTAGAAAAGAGAAATAGAAACACAGCCTCCAGGCTGCAGGAATATCTCAAGGGACTTTCTTTCTTTTTGAAATTTGGAACTTTACATAATCTTAGAAACTTGAGAATTTTCTTTTTTCTTCATGTTTGAAGTACTAGCTTTTCCCCACTGTCAGAAATGTACCTATTTGCCCCTATTGTGAAAACGATTCAGAGTTCACCTGTCACAAAACTTGTGAAAAATTGCTATCTATGGAGTACCTTTAAGGGCTTCTTAATTAGTGAGCTACATTGTTCAAAAAACACTTGAGACTTGATTTGAGGTGCAGTCGGTACCATCTGAACTGCCTGTAACTTTCACTCTGTTCAAGCATCATTCCTGTGCCAAGTTTTCGTGCTGCAAGTTGTAAAAGAATTGTCTGTAAGTCTCAATCCTGAGCAAGGAATTTTTTGGCTGCTGGGGCCAAAACTGATGGATTGCTTTCTACCTACCTTAAAGGTAATAAAGGTCCTTAATGTGCCTCAGTGGAACAAGACAGCTGTGGGGATGGTGGTCACAGTTAGTGAATGAGGACATTACAGAGCTTCAGATTGTTTGGGGTTTATTGGAAATGTGCCATCTGACCTCTGGTCATATGGAAGATTTGCTCAAAATCTTCAAGAATGGATTGAAAGCCCCAGCATGACTTTGTTGGCAAATGTTTCCTGAGCTGACAGCACCACCATAGCAGTGGGTGATGTTTCCCCTGCTTCCCCTTAGTGTTGGTACTGTACAGAGGGGAGGAAACATCCTGATGCTATTTCTAGAGTAAGTATTAACAGCAAGAGCACAAGGCAAAGCTTGGCTGGGTTATAGGAGAAAGCCTGAAGATAAAGAGAACAGGAAGAAGAGCTGGGGGTCATTGAAAGTAGAACTGGGACAGTTCACTAGAACAGTCTCCACTGCATCTTTGGAGACTGGGGCTAAATTCTGTATTTCTCTTCTGACAGTAACAAGGTGCTTGTACACGTTTAACTGCTGGTTACAGCCAAGGTAACAATCTGCTTTGCTTTAGTTGAAGTGATAGAAGTCTTTGTATTTGTCCCACTGTGATGCTTTTATATATGTTTTCACTTGATTAAAACATATTTACCCCTCTTTAAATCTTAAGCTTTGTAGAAAGGACAGATTGCAAAACCAGCTATCCAGCAGCTATGAAAAATCAGAGCAGTGCATCCTGAATTTGGCCCTCGCCTAAGCACGTGTAGTGAATCCTTAGGTTATCTAAGTATGTGTCTCTTTTTCTGGACAGAGGGGATATTCCTTATTTAAATGAGTTTGTCAGTTCCAAAAGTTGTTCATTGGTCTAATTTGTTGCATTGGACTAGAAGTTCTTTAGTGAATATAGTACTAATCTCTGTGGTAGCACTGAAAGTGTCCAACGTTACAGGATTCCTGCAGAGTGGTCGGCAAATGGCTTAAAAGATCATCACTGGCTCCTTTGCTTAGTATCTCACCTGAAAGCACTGAGGCACCTATGAGGAAGTGCTGAGTTTTACTGTTTCTAGAGCATAAGGGAATTGTACTCTCATTATTTCAAGCTTGAAAAATGTACTTGGAAGATGTGGACCCAAAGGGTCTCAAATTTAATGCCCAAGCATTATGTTTTTAGGATCTTAACCTGTTTTAGAACAAGACCAGTATGAAGGGACTGCAAACGTAAATGGGATTTGCCAAAGAGAGAGAGATGGACGTGTCTGTCCTAGTGCCTGGTTTGATTGCAAAGCATTTGGGCAAATGTACAGTAAGAACTATCTTGGGTTCAAAAAGAACGTTTGTCTCTTAATATTGCTCATGCCAATGGTTAGCAGTGATGCTTAGAGAGTTAGAACATTGGAATAATGTAGGGCAAGTAGAGAAAAACCCAGTTTCTAGCAAGGAATAAGAGTTTTTACTTAAAGCATTGTCTTTGTAATCCAACGGTGCTGCTGAAACACAAATATCAATTAGAGCAGCATCAAAGAAAAAGGTTAAAAAAAATAGCCTGTGGTACAAATGGATACAGCAGAACAAATTGGACATTATTTGCTTCTGTTCTTGACTATTTATTTTCTTAGTTGTTTTTATATCCNTTTTTTTCACTTTTTGCTTCCACATATTTGTTACAAACAGTTTTAGATGCAGATTATTTTTAATCTTCACATCAGATAAAAGACTGGAAAAGTGGATAAATGAGGTTTTGAAAACTATAGGTTGCGGAGATGAGAAGCCATTGCATTGTGTTCAGTCCATTAAAACAAGAAGAAATAGAAGAGATACTTTGATAAGTGTTCTGCTGGTGTTAACCTTGATGGCTATTATCGGGGGGATGATGCTATATCTATTTCATTGGCTTAAGCTTTTTTCATGCTGAGAGAAATCAATACTTTGAGTCGTTGGATGACAGAGGCATCACTTCAGAATTGACGGTGGCTGTCAGACGTTGTCATTGGTTGACTTTTGTTCGCTGTTGAGGTTTTAAGCTTTCATTTTTCTAAGTCTTATTCAGGAGTCTTTGTAAGATTTCCCTGGATATCATTTTTAGTCCAGACTTTAAACCTCAGGTCAGAGGTCAAGTGCAAAGATCTGTGAAAGCAGAGGATTGAGGATCTCCTTCATTTACTAAAATATCCTTATTTGTAGGGAATTTACATTAGTGGCAAGACTGTGCATTATCTTAGGGGTGACTTTTCCTCTTAAATGGCACCCTCTGAGAAACATTGTTCACAAAGCAAGTAGCTTTTAGCCAAATTAGATTAAGGAGCTGGCATATGTAGAAGTGTTCAGTGATCTCAGAGTTGAAAAATGACAGTAAAAAGGTGATACTGCTTTTAAAAACTCTACACTATTAAACCTTTTCGTAGTTGGTTAGAAATAATTATATTGTAACTTTGGGATTATGAAGGTGCATGTGCAGAGGAAATATTTTAGTTGACTTTAAGGATAAAAATATTCTGAAAAATTATTCTGTGAATCTTCACAGGCAGAATAGGCTAATTCAGTAACTTGTCAGTATTTTATATTAGTATTTCTTGATTATTTCCTGCACACAGATCATATATTTTCATATCAGTAACTTGCCTTTTCAGTGACCTTGTGCTCCTTTACTGTTCTTTAAAAATAAACCTTCAGATAACCTACTTGTTTAAATAGCCTGTAGTCTTGTGCAAGCAGGGAATGGCAGAGAGGAGAAACTAAGCATGTTTCACTACGCAGTAATGGCAAAGAGAAGGTGTCTGTTCCATCCTGGATAAAGGGGTAGAGAGCAAGGGTCTTTCCCCTGGCCTGTGTCACGTCAAAGGATTCTGCTTTTCACTTTCCCTTTGTAAAACCTTTAACAGCCACTGAATTAGACTTTTTATAGGTAATCTGTGAAGTGTATATATAAAAAATTTTTCTCCTTTCAACATTTTTTGTTATGTCATGGGTGTGACTGCAATACCTTTGTGGTTATCTTTTCATTACACAGCTGCCCAAACAGATAACAAACATTATGCAGGGCAAAGCACTAGTGGAAGGAAGGTTTGACAAATTCACTTTCATGCAACTAATGTAATGTCTAATTGTAAAACCATATTCAAGCATGACAGGGTACATATTGCAAGTGCAAGAGATCAAAAGCAGAGAAGAAATAAGTGTAAAAATTTCTTTTTGAGTTCACAGACAAAAATCAACTTCATTTAGTTAATGTTACTTAAATAGAATGATTGGAATTAGTGTGAAGTATTAACATGTACCAGTCTATATCCAGGTATTGCATCTCTGGGAAGTCATGGATCAAGTGAATCTGAAGGCATCTGGAAAAGGAAAAAAAGTACACTAGGGTTAGAGACTTTTTAGTGCTTTCAGAACAGTCAAATGCTGATTGGCTACTTTGGGATGAGTCTCTTTCCATTACTTGTGGGGGAGCCAGACATCTTTCATGTCTTTCTCTTGTATTAAAAAT